>PVJS01001361.1:0-99473 GCA_004027185.1 Glis glis | reverse complement strand
AGAGAGAGAGAGAGAGACAGGGAGAGAGAGAGCGAGAGAGCTGAGGCTGGCCGCGAACCCAGATCCTCCGGTCTCTGCCTCCCAAAGTACTGGGATTACAAGCGTGCGCCACCACGCCCGGCGTCTTATTTTTAATTTTGAAACAGAGTTTTGCTAAATTTCTAAGGCTGGCCTCAAACCTATGATCCTCCTGTCTCAGCCTCCCAAGTACTGGGATTACAGGTGTGCATGACCACGCCTGGCACACCATATTCCCTTTTCATCAGATTTAATTACACCTTGATGCTTTGTCTCTAGCTGCTTCATGTGTAGCTGGGGGATAAGGAAGCTTCACAGAGAATGTCTGGGGCAACACCCACAAGTGTTTGCCATGCACCTGTTTCCCTTCCATAGCTCCCCTCATCTCCTTGAATGTTGAGGTGAATTCTCCGATGAAGTCATGCTTGCCGTTGGAGTCCCAGTCCCATACTATGCACTGCAAAAGAGAGAAGAATCATTTTTAAGAAAAATTAACAATGCTTCCACAGCAACCGAAGGCAGTGTAAACTTTATGAAAAAGAGTAGATGAAAGACATTCTGTTTGGAACAAAAGCCAGCAGTCTGGGGTTGCAGCTTGTGGAATACAATATCCCTTTGGTTTCTACAGTAGCCCTGTTGCAGTTAGATATTGAATGTCCCCTGAAGAGCTCATGTCATAATGTTCAGAGTTGATATAATTAAGCCATGAGGGTTGTAATCTCATCAGTGGATAAATCCATTGTAATGGATTTACTGGATGGTAACCTAGGCAAGTGGAGTGTGGCTGGAGAAGGTGGGTCCCTGGGGGTGTGGCCGTAGGAACTGTGCTTTTGTCTTTGAATCCCCTTCCTTGCTGGCTCTTTTGCTTTTGACCTCCATGATGTGAGAGTAGAGCCTTGCTCTCTCCCTCTCGCTGCTTCCCATCACCATGTCTTGAGATTTGCAGACTCTCACCTCACACAGACTAAACCTGTAATCTCCAAAAAATTGTGAACAAATAAATCTTCCTTCCTCTAAGTTGTGTGATCAGTTGTTTTGGATTATATCAGTAAGAATGTTGACCGAGACAAACCCTTTACTTGGCTGTTTTTTGCCTACCATCTCCAAATAGCCCTGGGCTGTAGCAGTGACTGCAATAATTTGTCCATTTTTCAGATAAGGCCAGCAAAACCCAAGGAGATCAGTGACTTACTAAAGGGACCATTTAGTGAATGAAAACCTGGGACTTGAAGACAGGGATCCTGCCTGCAATTCCAGAGCTCTTTTCCCCATCAGAGAGAGCCTCCATGGTTTACAGACAGAGACACACCTGAGTCCAAGTCTGTAGGTCCCACAATGGCCAGTTCTGTTAGTGATCTGAATGAGGCCATGCTAGTCACACTTTCTTTTTCTATTTTTCTATTCTGATGGCAAAAGAGAAATGCCAATAAAAATGAGTAAGAAGGCACAAAAGCGAAACCCTTAACTGTACCCACATGAAAACTGGGTGGAAGATGGTGACCAATGGGCCACACTGGTAAATATCATGCATCCATCCCACACAAGCTGTGACCATTCGAGGAGGCTCCTTCTCACACTGCTCAGGCTAACTTCTGGGCATACAAGCAATCCTTTGTAGAGTGACTAGATGAAATCAGCCCACACCCCTCTGCTTGGTCACATGTTCAGTGAAGAGAAAAGTCCTTATGCTTTTCCAGGGTGGAGATTGGAGATTGGACTAAGGTTTCAATCACCTGGGATGTCGCTTCTACATTTTAAGCCAATGATGTGCAGCAAAGAAGTCTCAGATCTCAAACAAGAGAAAGGCAACACGGGTGACCTTTTACCCAGAGGTTTCCCCCTGAATATAAAGGATCTAGGAGACACCCTCATCTTCTCTCAAAGGTGCAGAGCCTAATATCCAGTGTTGCTCGAAATACTGATTATAATCTGTTCCCAGGTTGTATGGGATGCCCCACCGATCTACAGTGAGATATGTCCAAAATGAAAAATAATTTCCCCCCAAATGTATTCCTACTCATTTATTTCTATCACAATGAATTTCACCAATACTCATCCATTTGCTGCAAACAGAAAACTGGGCATCATTCCCAATATTCCTCTGTCCGTTCACCCTCCCGCATCAGGTCCTCTCCATTCTAGCTTCCAAATATGGCTTGACACTAGCTCCTCTTTTTATTTATTTTTCCTCCTATTTCTCCTCCTCCTCCTCCTTTTTCCTTATTCCTTCTTTCTTCTTTTTCTTCCTCCCAGGGGCATTTTACCCCTAAGATATACCCCCCAGACCTAGGGCCTCTCTAAGTTGCTAAGGCTGGCCTCAAAATTGTGATTCTCTTATCTCAGCTTCCTAAGTACTGGGATTACAGGTGTGTGCCACTGTGCCTGGCTACTACTGTTACGCCTTAACCTGCTTTATTATAACAGTCTCCCATGGGTCTCCTTGCTTCCCGGCATCCCCCCTACCCTATAATACACTAACTATGTTAATTACCTGCCTCAAATCAAAATGAATATCAGTTAACAGGTCTTCAGGGTATTTAATGATTTAACTCCTTTGATATTTCCAAATTCACCCTTTATTATTCATGCTTACACTATTTTAAAGTTTTTTTAAAAAATGATGTTAGGAAGCCGGGCGTGGTGGCACACGCTTGTAATCCCAGTACTTTGGGAGGCAGAGACTGGAGGATCCAGGTTCACGGCCAGCCTCAGCTCTCTCTCTCTCTCTCTCTCTCTCTACCTAGTGAGGCCCTCCGCAACTTCGTGAGACCCAGTTTCAAAATAAAGTATAAAAAATAGGGCCAGGGGTGTAGCGCGGAGGTACAACACCTCTGGGTTCAATCCCCGGTACCACAAAAAAAAATGATGTTAGGAATAAAAAGCATTTACTAAGACTTTTTCTTTTGAGGCATCTTAAAGAAAAACTAATCTCTCAGCTTCTTTCTCTTTAAATGTGGAGAATTTGTTAGATAATTCTTTTGTTTAGAAACATTAATAAACCCTTCACTGAGGAGAGAGTACATTAAAATAAATCAGAAGGGAAGAGGTTAAGACAAAGGGAGCTAAATTGTTCTTCTGAAAAAAGAAATGATCAAGTTGAGGTTTTTCTTTGGTAACTAGAGACATGGAGGTGAGCCCCAGGGGTGCGGGTTGAGAAGAAATTAGGGTAAGTTCCATCAGAGGCTGTAGATGGAGTACTGCAGTTTGGATCCTTAATGTCCCCCAAGGGCCCATGTGCTGAAGGCCTGGTCCCCAGCCTGTGGTGCTGTTGGGAGGTGGTAGAAACTTTATGAGATGGAGCCTACTAGAAGAAAGTTAGGGTTGTGCATTTGATGGGAATATTGGGACTCCAGCTCTTCTTCCTCTCTTTTTGCTTTCTGACCACCATGAGGTAAATGGGCCTCCTCTGCCATGTGCTCTAGCCATAGGCCCCAAAGCAATAGGTTAACTGACCATGGACTACAATCTCCACAACTGTGAGCCAAAACAAACCTTTCCCTTTATAAAGTTGATTATCTCAGGTATTTTATCACAGTGATGGAACATTGACTAACATATGGACTAGGCATTGGAGTGGGAGGAGGTGAGATAGGGAAGAGACTTTGGAAACTGTGATGTCTAATTTTCTCCACCACCCCCACCACTGCCCCTTTCCCATTAACCCCGAGACTCTAGTAAATAGGCTACCCAGAAGAGCATTATTCGTATAGTGGCTTGGAGGAGAAGGGAAAAGACTATGTTCATGTTTGGGGCTCAAGCAGGCTAGAGAGCAGTGTGAGATGGTCTGCAACATCTCTGAGAATTGTGGGGGGAGCAGGACTGCAGAGCCAGAAATCAACATAAAAAAAAAAGAAATCAACAGGCCACTCTTTGGAGTGGAACTCCTCAGAAGTACCCTGGAGGGTTGTCGACTCCTGTGGTAACTTGGAATTCAAGTTCTTTTTTTTTTTTTGCAGTACCGGGGATTGAACGCAGGGGCGTTCTACCTCCGTGCTATGCCCCCGGCCCTATTTTTTATACTTTATTTTGAAACCAGGTCTCATGAAGTTGAGGAGGGCCTCACCAAGGAGAGAGAGAGAGAGAGAGACAGGGAGAGAGAGAGCGAGAGATCTGAGGCTGGCCGCGAACCCGGATCCTCCGGTCTCCGCCTCCCAAAGTACTGGGATTACAAGCGTGCACCACCACACCTGGCTCAAGTTCTTTTATTTAGAGTTTAAAAGGAAATTTGGCCACAGAAAATTGGATAATTACAACTAAAATTCAGTTAAAATCATCACTCAGTTTAAACAAACTCATATGTTTACTCAATCAGTAGTTGCCAAATTACTTGCATACAAAGGTCTGAAAAATTTTTAATTAAAAAAATTCACAATACCTGATCTCAAATTATGCTACAGAGATATAGTAACAAAAATAACATGGTATTGGCACAGAAACAGACAAATGGACTAATGGAATAGAATAGAAGATACAGAGACAAATTCTCACACTAACATCCAGTTGCTTTTTAACAAAGGAACCAAAAACATGCTGGAGAAAAGACAGCTTTTTAAACAAATGGTGCTAGGAAAACTGGATATCCATATGTAGAAGAATAAAATTAGATTCCTATCTCTTTCCCTGCACAAAAGTCAACTCAAGATGGAGAAAAGACCTAGAAACCAGACCAGAAACTTTGTAATTACTAGAAGAAAAGATAGGACTAACTCTCCAACGTATAGGCACTGGTAGAAACTTCCTTAATACGATGCCAACAGCTCAAGAAATAAAACTGAGAATCAAAAAATGGGATGGCATCAAATTAAAAAGCTTCTGTGTAGCAAAGGAGAGAGCCAATGGAATAGGAGAAAATCCTTGACAATCACTTCTCTGATAGAAGACTAGCATCTAGAAAGGCAAAGAACTTAGAAAATTAACACTAAAACCCCCACCAATAACCCAGCCAAAAAATGGGCAATTTTGTGTGTGGCACGGGCAATTGAACCCAGGAGCATTCTACCTCTAAGCTACACCCCAGCCCTATTTTATTTTTATTTTGAAATAGGGGTCTCAGTAGGTTGATGAGTCTCACTACTTGCTGAGGCTGTCCTCAAACCTGCGATCCTCCTGTCTCAGCCTCCCAAGTACTGGGATTACAAGCGTGCACCACCACATCCGGCTAAAAGTGGGCAAGTGAACTGAATAGATACGTTTCAAAAGAAGAAACATGAATGTCCAACAATCAAGAGTTTAAAGAGAGAGCCTACAGAATGGGAGAAAATATTTGCTAGCTACTCCTCTGATAGAGGATTAACATCGAGAGAATATAAAATGCTAAAAAATTAACACTAAAAAATAGCCCAATGAAAGAATTTTGGTGGTAATGTAAATTAGTAAACTATGGAGATCAGTATGGAGGTTACTCAAAAGACTAGGAATAGAACTGCTATATGACCCAGATATATCACTCCTTGGTATTTTTCCAAAATAATTAAAATCAGAATACTATAGTGATATATGCATATACATGCTTATAGCAGCACAATTCATAATAGCCAAAATATTGAACCAACCTAGGTGTTCAGCAACAGATGAATGGATAAAGAAAATGTATATACACACCGTAGAATTTTACTCAGCCCTAAAGAAGAACAAAATTATGTCATTTTCAGGGAAATGGGCAGAACTAGAGAATATTATGCTAAGTGAGATCAGCCAGTCTGAGAAAGTCAAGGGCCATATGTTTTCTCTCATATGTGGAAGCTAGAGAGAAAATAGGAAAGAACAGGGGCTTCAGATAAATGAGGAGGGAGACTAGCAGAATAGTGCAAGGGGAGTGGGGGAGGAGGTAAGGATGGAAAAAGGGAGAACGGATGAAGAGTACAATTCAAAAGATGCTATGTCCATATATGAAGGTACCACTACCGATCCCACTAACGTGTACAGGGGCAGGGGGAGTGGGGTGGGACACAGAAACACCAAGTGCTGTGTGCATGTATGTTTGTATCACATCGAACCTCACTATAATGTATCATTACAATGCACTAATAAAAGTACATTTAAACATAATAGTAATAAACTTAAAATAAGCACTACTTTATGTATCACTATGAATCCCACTATGATATATAAGTAAAGTACACCAATAAAAAATATAATCACTACTTTTATAATCAGACAAAATCTAATAGCTGCTAAGGCATCTTTAAAACAATAATTACTAAACTCTTTAAATTTTATACTATTAAAATCAATACAAAGATACTTTCCCTTATGAAAAAAATGGGCAATTGAACTGAATGGACACTTCTCAAAAGAAGAAATACAATCGGCCATGTATGTTTAACATCATTAGCAATTAGGGAGCTGCAAATCAAAACTACACTGAGATTCCATCCAACTCCAATTAGAATGACAATCATCAAGAATACAAACAATAACAGATGCTGGTGAGGATGTGCAGACATAGGAACTCTTATACACTGTTGGTAGAATTGTAAATTAGTACAACCACTATGGAGATCAATTTGGAGGCTCCCCAAAAAGCTAGGAACAAAACCACCATATGACCGAGTTATACCACTCCTAGGTATCTTTACAAAAGAATTACAGCCAGAATACTATTGCAATGCATGTCTATAGATGTTTACAGCAGCAAAATTCACAATAGCCAAATTATGGAACCAACCCAGGTGTCCATCAACAGATGACTCCTGCCTGACATGGGCTGAACCCTAAATGTCCAAGAAAACTGTGAGCAAATCAATCTCCCTTCTTTTAAGTTGTGTGGTCAGTCTTTTTTGGATTATATCAGTGACAATGTTGACTGAGACACCATATGACTTGCACTGGCTAGTGAAATATGAAGAGAAGCTATTTGGGCCCTTTCGGAAGGAAGCTTTAAGAGCTCTTGCAATGATTTACATAATTTACCTCTTCCTACGCCTTGGTGATCAATAACATGGTGCTGTTCTTCCACCTGAGGCCTTAAGTGAGGGTAACTCTCAGCAGAGCTCCCAGGTGACCCATGATGGAAGCATATGCATTCAAGACGTACATCTCTGCTGCTCTCAGGCTCTGAGAGTGCTACGGCATGACCCAGTCTGAGAACCATTCATATATTTGAAGCACTATCAAAGGGAAAAGGCATAGCAATTTTCCACATCTGACTCCACAAGGGGGAAATTTTGAGAGGAGGTGACCAAGAAATAGCAAAGAAAACATTTGCCATCATCAAATCTGTTCAAAACCAAAATAATATGCTTAGGAAAGAGGATGTATTACTGCTGGAAATGTTCAAGTGGAAACTGCAGGGCCACCTGCCAAAGAGCTCACGAAGGAAGGCCAGTGGAGGAAGTTACAAAGGACTTTATGGGATGTTGTTGAACTTCCTTCTAACTTGGAGATGCTAAGATTAGTTCTAGCTGCATAGGGTACAAAAGAAAGTCAACAAAAGGCATGGTTCACTTTGGCTGAAATGCTAAGCAATGCAATGGAGTTTTGGTAGGAATTGTAAGAATCTTCTTTTTATATTCAAGGTAGATGGGCGTGGTGGCACACGCTTATAATCCCACTACTTGGGAGGCTGAGACAGGAGGATCGCAGGTTCCCAGGTTCACGGCCAGGCCACCTCAGCTACTTAGTGAAGCCTCCGCAACTTAGTGAGACCCCGTTTCAAAATAAAGAATAAAAAATAGGGCTGGGGGTGTAGCTCGGAGGTAGAATGCCCCTGGGTTCAATCCCAGTACCACGATAAATAAATAAATAAATAAATAAATAAATAAAATGAATGAATTCAAGGTAAAATGAAGTTCTGCCACATTCTTCCAGTGGACAGTGGAACACATCAATGATTTGGTCCTTTGGGAGAATGCTCAGTCATAAAACACTGTGAACTGATCTGTTGTCACAATATGGTGGTTTTTTTCCCCTCTATTTGCCAGTTCTTTTTTTTTTTTTTGGTGCTGGGGATTGAACCTGGGTCATTCTACCTCTGAGCTACATCCCCAGCCCTATTTTTTTTTCAAATTTTGAAACAGAGTCTGACTAAATTGTGGAGGGCTTCACTAAGTTGCTGAGGCTGGCTGCGAACCTGTGATCCTCCTGTCTCAGCCTCCCACGTACTGGGATTATAGGCATGTACCACCACACCCATCTGCCAGTTCTTACTACTGACCCTGAAACTCACACATTTATTACATGGAACAAGAAACAGAAGAAAGCTTGCTGGCCCTGGACATAGAAGGGTAGTTTCTCAGGACCTTCTCCTTATGGCTCATAAGTTTGCCCATAGTCAACACAGCCCACTGAATGCCTGAGTCTTTTCCTTTTACATTTGGGAGGAGCAAAGAGAAAGGCAAAAACCAAAAGCCGTGTGTGTGTGTGTGTGTGTGTGTGTGTGTGTGTGTGTGTTTGTATCACATTAAACCCCACTGTGATATATAATTGCAATGCACTAATAAAAGCATATAAAAAAGGCAGAGGGAGCAGATGCAAACAGGAGAAAAGCAGCAGAAACAGCCTTCTTCTTAACCTTCTCCTGCATTGGTAAAGAAAGTCGGTTCCCTTCTTTAAGAGAAGGGCATCAACCACAAGTCACTCATTCTTTGGCTTCTCTTCGACTCCCCATCCCACCTGGGTTCGTTACTCTACCTCCACCTGTCAACCACAACATTCAGGGTGTCTGAAATGTGCTCTCTAGCTGGGGAAGAAGCAGAGTGGCCACGGATCCCCCTGAGCTGGAAAATGAGCTGTGCTTGACAGACCTGCGGCGGCGCCTCCTCCAGCAGTCAGGGCAGCTTACACAGGGCCCTGCGTCTTCAATCAGTGGGCGTTTTTCACCGTGGTAGCTGCAGAAGTTTGTTTTGACCTTTTCTCAGAAGGGATCCCAAAGGAAGGAAGACATGGAGAAGCGGACACATAAAAACGCCGTCTTCCCTTTCTCCCTGCCACAGGGCGAGTTTATGACAGCTCTGATGTGGCTGACAGAGGACGCAGCTCAGCGAGAAGTAAACAGATCAACCACTCTTCCGAAAAACTGAGACAGAGGCAGAGTTCTCGGTGTGAATCCATAAGGAGGCCTTGACACATCGGTGGGAGTTCAGCGTCTCAGCGCTCTCTACAGGTTCTCATGGCTCACAGACAAGGTGATGTATAGCATCTTAAAATGACTCAGTTCTGCAGAGGGGCCGAGCGTCAGCACCCTCACTTTATTGAAAAACCACAGTGATGACAGAGATGTGACTTCTGCAAGTTCACCCAGGACAGCAGGGATCAAAACCTGGGTCTCCCGTCTCCCCGATTTCACCAATACCACACTGATAACAAGTTGTAAGAGTGAAAAAGTATACATCAGACATGGTGGTACATGCTTGTAATCCCAGTACTTGGGAGGCAGAGATAGGAGGATCGCAGGTTCGAGGCCAGCCTCAGCAACTTAGTGAGACCCTGTTTCAACATAAAAAATAAAATAGGGCTGGGGGTCTAGCCGAGAGGTACAATGCTCCTGATTTCAATCTCCAGTACCAAAAACAAAACAAAAAAAAAGTATAGACTTACTACGTGCCCGACACTGCTTCAAATACTTCATACAGCCGGGCGTGGTGGCGCACGCTTGTAATCCCAGTACTTTGGGAGGCAGAGACTGGAGGATCCGGGTTCGCGGCCAGCCTCAGCTCTCTCTCTCTCTCTCCCTATCTCTCTCTCTCTCCTTAGTGAGGCCCTCCGCAACTTCATGAGACCTGGTTTCAAAATAAAGTATAAAAAATAGGGCCGGGGGCGTAGCGCGGAGGTAGAATGCCCCTGCGTTCAATCCCTGGTACCGCAAAAAAAAAAAAAAATACTTCATACATATTGAAGCTGGCTCTCCACATATGGAAGAGTGAAACTGGACTCTTATCTTACACCACAACAGAAATCAACTCATCATGAATCAAAGACGTAAACATAAGACCTGAAGCTACACAGTTCCAGGAAGAAAACATGGGGGGGAAAGCTTCCTGACCTTGGTCTTGGTAATGAGTTCTTGGATATGATATTAAAGGCACAGGCAACAAAGGCAAAAATAGACAAGTAGAACCACACCAAAGTACAAAGCTTCCACACAGCAAAGGGAATGATCAGCAGAATGAAGACAACCGCGGGACAGGAGGAAACATCTGCTGACACGCACCTCATAAAGCGTTCATTTCCTAAGTCAATGGCCTCTACAACTTAATGGCAAAATAGAAACCAGGCATATAACTTGATTAAAAAAATGGGCTAAAGCTGGGCGTGGTGGTGCACGCTTGTAATCCCAGTACTTGGGAGACTGAGACAGGAGGATCCGGGTTCACAGCCAGCCTCAGCTACTTAGTGAGGCCCTCTGCAACTTAGTGAGACCCTGTTTCAAAATAAAGAATAAAAAATAGGGCTGGGGGTGGAGCTCAAAGGTAGAATGCCCCTGGGTTCAGTTCCCAAAAAAACAAAACCAAAACAAAGAATGGGCTAAAGATTTGAATAGGCATTTCCTTAAAGAAGACATAGAAATGGCCCACAGACATGTAAAAAAGATGATCAACATTATCAATTTATCAAGGAAATGCAAATTAAACTACAGTGAGATATTATCTCATACTTGTTAGGATAGTTACAAATAAACACACTTACAAAAGATAACACGTGTTGATGAAGATGTGGAGAAGTTGGAACCCTTGTACATTATTAATGGTAATGTAAAATGGTGTACCAGTTATGGCAAATAAAGTAGGAGATTCTTAAATATTTAAAATAGAAATACATATGATCCAGTAATCCCTCCTTCTGGGTCTGTTTCCAAAATAACTGAAATAAGGATCTTGAAGCTATATCTAATAGCTAAGATATGGAAACAACTTTAATATCCATTGAAAGATGAATGGATAAAGAAAATGTGGTATATACATACAAAGGAATATTATTCAGCCTTAAAAAGATGAGAATCCAGGAGACACTATGTTAAGTAAAATAAGCCAGTCATAGGACAGATACTACATGATTCCACTGATACAAGGAATGTAAAATAGACAAACTCATAGAAGCAGAGCATACAAACAGTGTTTACCAGGAGCTGGGTGTGGAGAATCGGGGAGTTGTTCAATGGGTACAAAGTTTTGTTATGAGAGATGAGTGAGCTCCAGAGAGCTGATGTGCCTATAGTTAACAATACAGTATTGTTCATTTCAAGTTTGTTTAGTGGGTAGATCTCATGTGAACTGTTCTTGCATACACACAAACAAAACAAAACAACAGTACCCCTCCCCCCAAGTAAAAAAGTAAAAGGACACCAGGAAAGGTCTCTAGTGTTGGATGTATCTGTGACCTTAACTGTAGTGATGGTAAAATGACTTGACTGTTTGCACATGTCTAAACTCATTAAATTCTGTACATTAGCTATGTGCAATTATATATATTATATATATAATCAAGTGTATCTCAATAGAACTATAAAAATATTTTCCTCAATAGTTTGGGTGGGCCTGATACGATCCATTGAGAGGCCTTAGGAGCCGAATGGAGGCTTCCTTGAACAAGAGGAAATTCTGCTTGTGGACTGCAGTTTCTGTTCCTACCCCAGAAAGTCCAGTTCGCTTCCATCACCCTATTAGCCAAGTGCTTGCAATAAATCCCTTGATCCATGTATAGCCTCCTGGTTGTGTTTCTTGGATGGAACCTTGACTGATACAACTTTTCTCACCTCCTCCGTTGCTCTCAGGTGCTTACATTTAGCTGAGGGTTTTCTGTGACAGATAACTAGTCTTCTCTTGCTAATATGCCAACATTTATTGAACACTTACTTTGTGCCTGAGTTCTAAGCACTTGGTACACTCTGACTCATTGAATCTTCACAGTACCTTGGCCACTGAGGCGCTATTATTATCATCTCCACTTAATAGTTGAGGGAAGTGAGAGGCAGAGCGGTTAATTAATTAACTATGCTGTCAGAGGATACTCAGGGTGTTGAAAGTATGACTGACTTTGATGTCAGGGTTCCAAGGCTCTGAGTCTGATTCAGTTTGTAGTGGGCAGCTGTGAGCGGCCCAAACTGTACCATAAAAAAATGATCAGCTCTGTGATCACTGCAGAATTATCATAAAGAATATCTGCTCATTTGGAAAGATGACTGGATAAAGAAAACGTGGTATATACACACAGTGGAATTTTACTCATCCATAAAGAACAAAATGATGTCATTTGCAGGAAAATGGATGGATCTAGAGAATATTATGCTAAGTGGGATCAGCCAGTCTCAGAAAGTCAAGGGTCGTATGTTATCACTTACATGTGGAAGCTAGAGAGAAAATAGGAAACAAAAGGGACTTCAGATAAATGAGGAGAGAGAGCAGTAGAATAGTGGAAAGGGGTTGGGGAAAAAGGGGGTTGAGGAAGGGAACGGTTCAAATAATGCTATGTCTGTATATGAAGGTATCAAGACCAGTCTCACTAACATGTACAGGGAGGGAGGGAGGGATGGGATGTGGAAGAAAAGACCCCAAGTATTATGTGCGTGTGTGTTTGTGTCACTTTGACCCTCACTGTGATGTAGAATTACAATGCACCGATAAACACATAAAACAAGAGTATCTGTTCTTACTTGGATTTATTTTTTAACATTGCAGCTTGTCATTTGTCCAGGTGAAGTAGGAATCTGTCAATGTCTCCACTCTCCCTAGTCATACCATCCTCTTAGCTTCCACAGCGGTCTGTCTACAGTGGCTTCGACATATCTCCAAGAACATGATAAAAGTTGACTTATGATCCTACGTCCACGACTTGAAAGAAACCTCTGAGCGCTGAGATTTTTTTTTTTAAAACCAGGGTTTAACATAGGTCCTGGGCACAAATAAGAACTCAGTAAACACTTGATGAGTGAGTGGAAAGGTCCTTCTCCCCGAGTGGAGTTGATGACAGTTTTGAGTATGCGGCCCCATCGCCACAAAGATGCATAGGGAAGGGAAGGCACGGTGATAATCGGGTTAACTGTTCCTAAAGGAGCAATCAGAGGGGCAATCTGCTCCAGCAGTTGTAGAGTTGCAGGCACACGACTGTAGAAATGGAATTCCTGACACAGCTGTCCTGATTGAAGACACAGGTTACTTGAAGCTGGGAAGCAGGACATATAAGTTCTAGTCCCAGCTCTGAAGATAATGTGTAAGACCTTGGTGAGCTTCTAAACCTCTCTGTGCCTCAGTGTCCTCCTCTATAAAATAGGTGTCTGGAAAATGAGAATTGGAATGTATGCTTTTTTATACTTTTATTGGTGCATTATAGTCTCACATCATAATGTAGTTCCTAGTGATAGTGACATACATGCGCACAGCACTTGGTGGGCTTCCCCATGGCTCCCTCCCCTCTCCCTCCTTCCCCATACAAGATATTGAGATTGGCACTGGTATTCTCACATATGTACATTATGTTAGTGGAAGTGTTTCCTCTATTAATTCTCCCTCTACCCCCACACCTCCTCTAACCCACCTCCCTCACTCCACTGGGGTTTCTCCTCCATTATCTAAAGTCCCTCTCGTATCCCGATTACTCCCTAGCTTCCACATATGAGGAAAAAAACGTATGACCTTTCACTTTCTGTGACTGGCTAATCCCACTTAATGTTCTCCAGGTTCATCCATTTTCCTGGAAATGACCCCCAAAGCTCAGAAAATTAAAACAAGAGTTAATAAATGGGATGGCATTAAACTAAAAAGTTTCTGCTCATCAAAGGAAACCATCAAGAGTCTAAAGAGAGAGCCTAAGAATGGGAGAAGATCTTTGCCAGCTATCCCTCTGATAGAGGACTAATATCTAGAATATATAAAATACTTAAAAGACTTAACAGTAAAAGACAAATAACCCAATCAAGAAATGGGCAATTGAACTAAGTAGAAATGTCACAAAAAAAGAAATACAATTGGCCAATAAGTACATGAAAAAATGTTCAACATCATTAGCAATCTTGGGGAGATGCAAATCAAAAGTACACTAAGGTTCTGTCTAGCCCCAGTCAAAATGGCAATCATCAAGAAGTCAAACAACAATAAATGCTGGTGAGGATGTGGGGAAATAGGAACTCTTCTACACTGTTGGTGGGATTGTGAATTAGTGTAGCTGTTATGGAGATCAGTGTGGAGATTCCTCAGAAAATTGGGAATGGATCCACCATATGATCCCACTATATCACTCCTGGGTATCTTTCCAAAATGACTGAAATCAGAATATTATAGTAATTCGTGCATATCTATGTTTATAGCAGCTTAATTCATAATAGCTATATTATGGAACCAACCTAGGTGTCTATCAATAGATGAATGGATTACAAAATTATGGGATATATGCACAATGGAATTCTACTCAGCAATAAAGGAGAACAAAATTATGTCATTTGTGGGAGTATATGCTTTCTAAAGGTCCTTTCTAAAAGGACCAGTACATGGTTTTGAATCATTGTATCTTTATCCCTGTCCCTAGTACATGGCATTGAATAATTATATCTTTATCCCTGTTTAATTTTATGTTCCAAAGTCTGAGATTGCCATATTGAAGCAATAAGTTAATTTTATTTTAAGTTTTTGTGGTACTAGGGATTGAACCCAGGGGCATTCTACTTCTGAGCTACACCCCCAGTCCTATTTTGAAACAGGATCTTGCTAGGTTGATGAGAGTCTCACTACTTGCTGAGGCTGTCCTCGAACCTGCAATCCTCCTGTCTCAGCCTCCCAGGTACAGTTGACTATCAATAGCTGATTAACATAACACTGCTCCCTTTTTCTTTTGTTATGTATCCTTCTGTCCCTTGGAGGAGGAAAAGTCATTTGTTTATTGTCCCATGGTGATTCTCACAAGAACTCCATGAGATGGGAGGGTCTAATTTTATAGATGATAACTCTGAAATACAATAAAGCAGTTGAAGGTTACTTGTTCTAAAATAGAGAGCCAGCAAGAGTTGAGTGGGGCTGCGTATCTGGTTTTCTTTCTTCACCTCCTGGGCCCTTCTCATATGCCACAGTTTCACAATTTACTTCCGCCGGGTACCTTTCTAGCAGCAGGAGTTTTTCTTTATCTTTTTTTTTCTTTTTTTTTCATAACCAATTAATTCAAGAATATCTGACCTCTCCCAGGGAATGAATATACTTATATACATTTTAAAATTTCTCTGAGATAATAGGCACTCTTTAAAATTGTCCAGCATAATTAATATAGGAGGAGCCTTACTGTGCTCATTGAAAGGAGGAATGGCAAAACTAAAATTTCAAAATTAAATGCTACCATGTTCAGCAAAGTAAGAACCAAATTGTGTTCTCATATTGCTCAGTGTAGACCAGCCTTCTAATTGCAGCTTTTGGGAAATGAAGTAATATCATCTCATTTTATGAATCTTTTGGGCAAATATATATAAAATCATATTTCTACTTAACTATTATTAGGGATTTGTGAGAGTTTAATCCATAATTTAATATTTGGGATGACTTTTGTAAAAATCCAAGGACAACCTTTGTCACAAAATTAGTTCAAGGGTTTGCATGGGAAACTACTATCTAAACATCTGTGAAAATAATATCAAATACATATATTAGCTTGCTTGGAGGTTGTGACTTGGCTGGTTTCATACATGGGAAGAAGGTCTAAGCCTTCTGAATCATTTGCTCTTTACTTTTGTTATTGTTGTTGTTCCAAAATATATTTATTTTTTATATATACTTTTATTGGTGCATTGTAGTCTCACATCATAATATAGTTCAGTGCGATAGGGGCACACATGCACACAGCACTTGGTGGGCTTTCCCTGGGCTCCCTCCTGCCCCGTACAGGATATTGAGACTGGCATTGATAATTTCACATATGTACATAATGTCAATGGAAATGTTTCCTTCATTAATTCTCCTATCACTACCCTCCCATAACCCCCCTCCATCGCTCCACTGGGGTTTCTCTTCCCATAACCCCCCTCCATTGCTCCACTGGGGTTTCTCTTCCATTGTTTAAAGTCCCTCTTTGCATACTGAACACAAGCATATATATATACACATATATATGTATATATATATGTATATATATATATACACACACATATATATATATACATATATACATACATACATACTGGGGACTGAATCCAGGGCCATTCTACCTCTGAGATACACCCCCCAGCCCTTTTTAGTTTGAAACAGGGTCTTGCTAAGTTGCTGAGACAGGCCTTGAACCTGCCATCCTCCTGTCTCAGCTTCCCGAGTACTGGGATTACAGGCACGCACCAGCACACTCATCTGGGGCAGGCATCTGAAAGCACTTCTCTATAGAACCTTATGCCATGTCATGGCGAATGCCCCAGAAGATGAGGATGAGGATGTTGCGGAGAAACAAGTGCAGAGCTGGGAAGACACTGGCTTTGGTCCGCGTGTGGCCTTTGATATTAGGCAGCGGTGAAACCTTGGGGAGCCATCCCACCTCTGTGGGCTTCAGCCCTCACCTGCCAAATGACTGGCTGGCACCAGAGGACCAGTAATCGAAAATTTTTATGCCTAGAAATCTGGTACACCTAGAAAAAACTTGTTAAATTTTAAATGTCTGGGCCCTTCCTTTAGAAATTCTGATTCAGTTGTCTGGAGTGGGTCACAAAAATCTGGCTTTGAATGAAGCAATTTGCCAGTTCAGATGCCTGCAGTCTCTGGACACATGGAGAAACAAATCCCGGACAGAAAATCCCCGAGTCCATGGTCTGTGACTCTGACGGTAGTAATTACAATTATATCCTGGCTCATACAGTCATCTTCAATTCAGTGATTTCCGAAAGCCCAACCACAAACAGGAAACAACATTCAAGGATCACCCTGGCTCCTTAAAAAACATTCAATGTAGTGTTGCTCTAAGTAGGTCAACAAAATTCTGAAATATTACACTCATGAAAGCCAGACTGAGAGGTGCTCAGGAGGGGAGGGTTATGGGTGACTTAGCTTTATCTTGCTAGTTTACACTTCTGTGCTTTTCTGGATTGCAGCCCAGCTTGAAGACGTTCCACAACGACGTGTGTCACTCTCAGAAACCTTCACTGGAGATTTATGGCCTTGGGAGGCTTGGTTAGCTCAGATAAGCTTCAAAGGCTCCCCAATGCTTGTCCAACCCTTTTTAACTTCACCCCTCGCTACTCTTTAGGAAGATTGAAACTCCCAGGGTTGTGTGGGCAGAGTGAGGAGGCAGGCCTCCACAGTGACTTACGACAGTGACTTACACCTCAAGCTTTTCATGGAAGCTCTATCTTCATTATCAGAGTCTCTCTGCACTCGTTCAACCTGGACCAACTTTACAGGTGTGAGACCTGTCTGGGATTTGATTTGGTGCCTGGCAGGTGGTTGAACTGGAAAATTTCCTTGTGTGAATTGCAAATGTGAATCCGGTCCCCATGTAATCCATAGGTATTGAATAATACAAGTCAGTCTAGTTGGCTATTGGGGTATGATGTGTACTTACCGTTAACATCCAAGGAAGTACTGCTATGAGGAGTCCTGAAATTATAAGGGTCTCTCCTTTATGTTCAACCTTTTCCTCCTTCTTCTCTGTCTCTATGTCTATGTCTCCACTTCTCGGCGTATTTCCTAGACCTACTTTGTATGAGTTTGATCTATTCTAGAGTGGGAAACAGAAAAAGTGATTGTGGATTTCTATCCTCTTTTTGGTTTTCTTTCACTTATTATAAGGCCTTTATGAAATACCTACACTGTGCCAGAAATCAAGCTAGGAATGATACATAGGGGAACAATGAAAAAGATACATAAGTAGAGTGCATAGAGCAATAAAGAAAATATAGGTAAAGATAGATGGGTGAAGATATTCTTTATCTGCATAAAACTTACAGTCCAGTGGTAAAAGCAGACATGGATTACATAAGAAAATGTTAACTTAAAGTGGGTACATTGTGGGGACTCAGTATTGTTTTTTTTTTTTTTCGGTACCGGGGATTGAACCCAGGGGCGTTCTACCTCCGCGCTACACCCCCGGCCCTATTTTTTATACTTTATTTTGAAACCTGGTCTCACAAAGTTACAGAAGCCTCACTAAGTAAGAGAGAGAGAGAAAGAGAGAGAGAGAGAGAGAGAGAGAGACAGGGAGAGACAGAGAGAGAGCTGAGGCTGGCCGCGAACCCGGATCCTCTGGTCTCCGCCTCCCAAAGTACTGGGATTACAAGCGTGCACCACCATGCCTGGCCTAGTAAGTATTGTTTTGATCAATGAACGAGTGAATGCAAAGCCATCTTTTGTGCAAGAATCTTGGGAGCACTTTTCACGTTCACTAAGTCGTAAATCTCTCTGAATATTTTATAGTACTAGTAGGAACTGGTAGAGAAACCCCTATTCTACTTAGAATTTAGGTTAGGCATATAACTTGCAGCCTTCTAACCTCAGAGTTATAAGACAGAAAAGACTGTTCCACACCAAAGCACATGATGTATATACACAAACTTATAAGACTCAATCACTAGGCTGAGCATGAAAGGGAGGGAAGGGGAGGGAATAGGGTGGGATTTGAGGGAGGGCTAAATGAGCAATGTGTGCATGAATGAGTCTGCTACCCTGACACTTATCAAAATGTATAATTACAATGCACCAATAAATGAATATATATATATAAAAGACTGTTCCAGTTCTGAGGCTCAAGAGTCTGAGCCACAGTATCCACACTATGTGCTGTGGAACGAAATAGGATTCTTCCCACATCTCATGCTGGAGAGACTCAACCAGGATGGGGTATTTTAGAGAAAAAGAATCTCAGGATCTCGATTTACAAACACAATTGTTCTGCTAGTCCTCAGTGAAAGGAGCGCTGGTCTCAGAATGGCCACTACACCTCTCAGGCAGGACTTTTTCTTTTTTCAGGGACTCAAGACCATCTCCTCTAGAGGTAGAAAGGATTTGACACAAGAGTCCTCAAGTTCCTGCCCTACTCTTAAAAATCACATGATTCCCCTTCCCCCCACCAGGGTCATTCCATCCCAGCAGTGGGATTATCCTTGATCAACGCTGGGAATTATGGCTGCGTCACACTTCTTATTAATAGAGCCACACCCATCTAGAGTCCCATTCTCCTGTGTCTTTGCATCCATTCTAGACAGCGGTGGCTCGCCAAGGTAAATTCTACTGGAAGGCAATTTTAGAAGGTAAATTCTAAAATCATCCCATTTCATTTCTACTTAATATAGATCTAACTCCCACAGGTGTTGATCTTTCCCCTGGAAACATCAAATTATACTTTTAAAACCGGGAGATCAGCAGTCCCAGAAAGTCAAGGGTTATATGTGTTCTTTTATATGTGGAAGCTAGAGAGAAAATAGGAAACCTAAGGGACTTTAAATAGTGTAGAGAGAGACCTGGAGAGGAGTGGAAGGGGACTGGGGGAGGGAGTTAGGGAGGAGGAGAAGGAGGATTGAGGAAGGAAACAGTTCAAACAATACTATGGCAATATGGGAAGGTCTTACAATCAATTTCACTAACGTGTCGGGAGGGAGGAGGGGACAGAGGGTGGTATGTGGAGGTACATACCCCAAGCTGTGTGCATCTATGTTTTTATCACATTGAACCTCACTATGATGTATAATTGCAATGCAATAATAATAATAATAATAATAATATAATATAATATAAAAAATCCCTGCATTATCTGATTTGATGTGAGGGGAAGATTTCTTTTTTCCTATTGGAAAAGGTTAACTCCAGTTAAATGGTGAGCACTAAGAATTTTCCCCCCTTTTGTGGTACTGGACCAGGGATGTTCTACCTCTGAGCTATACTCCTAGCCCCATTTTATTTTTTATTTTGAAACAGGATCTCACTAAGTTGCCAAGGCTGGCCTCAGCAAACCTGTGATCCTCCTGTCTCGGCCTCCCAAGTACTGGGTTGACAGGCATGTGCCACCAAACCTGCTGGTAATTGTCCTTTGACTGAGTGTGGTGATGTATGTAGGCTCCACATCTTGAAGGTCAGGGGTCATGTTTCCCCCATTTCCTTGTAAATTGCCCTGGATAGGTGACACCAAACAGATGTGTTCCTTTTGTTCTCTTATTTGTTGCTAATACAATCCATGTTTGAATCATCTCTGCATGCCAGGAAGTCACTATGTCCTTCCTCCAAATATATCTCATTTAGTCCTCATGGAAAACCTACGAGGCAGGAGCTGGTAACGACATTTTGAAGGAGATTCAAGTCCAAGGATCTTAGGTAACTTTCCTGGAGTTTATCAGCTAGAAAGTAGTAAAGTTGAGATCTGAGCTTTGGTCTCTTGGGAGAGTCTGCTTCTCTGTGCACTACATCACCTATTTTACTCACCCTCGAATGAATTTTTATTGAGTATCTGCTATGTTTTATGTAACGTTCTGGGCATTGATTACATGACAGTTGAGACAAGAAATGATATATATATATATGTCTCAACATATACATATACATACATATTTATGTATGTATATGTGTATGTATATATGTATATTTTGTTTTTTAGCAGTACCAGGGATTGAACCCAGGGGCATTCTACCTCCAGGCTGCACCCCCAGTCCTATATTTTATTCTTTATTTTGAAGCAGGGTCTCACTAAGTTGGGATGGCCTCACTAAGTGGCTGAGGCTGGCCACGAACCCCGATCCTCCGGTCTTAGCCTCTCGAGTACTGGGATTACAAGCGTGTGCCACCACACCCGGCTGACTTCACTATATTTTAGGAAGTCAATCCACCCCAGTATTTACCAAGCCCCAGAGCACTGTATCGAATACCTTGGTTGGATTAGTTGTCTGTAGGCAATTCAGAGATGCAATGTATTTTAAGTAGAGGAATGGCATAATCAGATAGCAATTTAAGAAAGATCATTAAGTGGAGAATAAATACGATGGGAAGGGACTTAAAATCTTGCAAGGGCTTGAGGCAAATCTGTGACACTGGAAATATTATTAAAGTATTAAGGAAGGAGAAATGATAGCCTTCACTCTCCAAATTAATGTTGGGGGTGAGGGAGAAGAAATTGAGGATTACCCTTAAAACTGTGGCTTCGGCAACTGAGTGTACCATTCACCTAGATGGGAATCCCAGGAAAAACAGATTTGAGAGCCAAGGGATAGCTGAGTATTTGTTCATGAAGAGTCCCACATTCTTTTTTTTTTTGTTGTTGTTGTTGAGGGGGGATACTGGGGATTGAACCCAGGGACATTCTACCTCCGACCTACACCCCCAGTCCTATTTTTATTTCTTTTTTGTTTTGAAATAGGGTCTTGCTAGGTTGATGAGAGTCTCACTAAGTTGCTGAGGCTGACCTCAAACCTATGATCCTCCTGTTTCAGCCTCCCAAGTCCTGGAATTACAGGCATGTGCCACCATGTCCAGCAAGAGTCCCACATTCTTGACCTCTTATAAACACCATGAACGGGGTGAACCCATGACAGGTAATCGTTGCTTCTTCTAACAAAATGCCTGTGTCTCTGTTTCTAAATGAGCCACGCTGCTCGTGGTTTATTGATTACTGTAATTTGGTGCCTGGAGACAGCCTCCCCGTTGGGTCCCTGAGGAGGAAGGGAGCTTGAAGACCGGAAAAGAACAGATGACTTCGTTTGTATGGCTTAATCAGGCTGGAAACCGCAGGCTGGCGATGTGGGATTCACCGCCAGCCAGGAGGGAATCTTGGCACAGCCAGGCAACTTGACTGCTACGTGTTTCTAACATAAGCTCATTAGCTTGCTTCTCTTGTTTAGTGATTGCCAGATATAACCATCATAGGTGTTTAGGACTTGGAGTTGTTGTTTTTTAAAAGGGAAAACAAAACAGATCCAAAAACATGGGGAAATTCACCCCTCCTGATCAATCACACACAAATAGCTTTGCTGCATGCCATGGCTAAGCCAATAGCGGGTATTTAAATTGGACCCGCCATCCATCCATTAGACAGTAGAAGAGAAACGTGGGTAATTTTGATCAGAGCCACAAAAATGATTCTGGACCCTCTTGCTTTATCCCTGCTATTGGTCTTGGCTGCTGCTCTGTTCAGTGTCCATGTTTCCTTGGCTTGCTCGGGCTGGATGTCTAGTCTATTCTTGAGCACAACAGCACCAGGGCTTTGCTGTTCAGGACCTTTTAGGGTCTATGTAAACCTTGGAAAT
The DNA here is from genome assembly GCA_004027185.1 of Glis glis. Lineage (NCBI taxonomy): Eukaryota > Metazoa > Chordata > Mammalia > Rodentia > Gliridae > Glis > Glis glis. The sequence continues at coordinate 77,338 of PVJS01001361.1, read as the reverse complement.
CTGTTGCTCGTGGCTTTTTGGGGGAAACTATTACATCTGATCCAGGTCTGAATCTGGGCTCCTCTCTCAGAAATTGACTGGTATTTCCTGGAGTCTTACTCCAGCCACTTTCTAAATAACTAGAAACCAAGTCTAGGACTATCCAATATTTCTTCCTTCTAAAGTGTCACCTAGTTGTTTGTGTGTGTGTGTGTGTGTGTGTGTGTGTGTGTGAGAGAGAGAGAGAGAGAGAGAGAGAGAGTGAGAGAGAGGGTTTCTGCTACTAGAAGCCTATTTTTAACATCATTTGACCGTTCTGCACACATCCACCCACTCATGGCCAACCTCATTGAGTTCTGATGCTTATTTACCTGGTGTGAGTACAACAGTTTGGAAGTTCCTCGATGAAGTGAAAAAATAAAAAATTTATACAAAGTTGTCAGCCTAAAATTGCTACCAGGGACACTCCATTTGTCAAGAAGAATCAATTCGCCTCTTCTAAGCAAGTATTATAGATGCATTTTTGGGTATAACCCTTTCATGAGAGATAGAGAGACTCCATTCTATGAACCAGTCAGGAAGACATCCCATTCTCTCCATCCGCACGGATTCAGACACACGCAAGATGGACCAGCAGAGAGTCGAGATTTTGACAGTGTTAAGTAGTACCACTGACCTTTCCTATCAGGCTTATTACCCAAGCAATTGAACTTTTCTTCTCACTCAGTTTCCATGACTGGACAGAGCAATAGCTTTATTTGTCTTTGGGGAAATAAAATACAGATCTTCTTCCTCTTCTTTTTTAACCTGGAAGTGTAAACCCATCCATTTGCTCATGGGAATGGCCCTCCTTGTAACAGCCTCATCAATAACTACTTTGGGAGGCCAGCAAGGGTACTGGAATCTAATTAGACATTTATCCTGGCTACCATAACATCCCATGTATTTTCAAAGGTAGTTTTGATATATGGACCCAAGCTTCCTTCTAAATTCTATTATCTACATCAAGCTCAAATCAAAATTTATTAACTCATATAGTAGCAAAGCATTTTAAAAATTCATTCCACGGAGGTTTATTTCACAGAGTACCAGTTCTATGGGGGATTAATAGGTATTAGTGAAAAATAAAAAAAAAACGATCCTCAAATACATTTGGGTTACCCCGGGATAACAGAAGTTAAATAATTTTCTCTACTACAGGAATTATAAGAGCTTTTGAAATGCCAATGTGCAGGGCACATTACTAGGGTGAGGTAATGTGCCCACCAAGGGCACAGAATTTAAGGAGACACCCATTCTCAGAACACTGCAAGTATAGGACTTGTGTGAATCTGAGGGTGACAGTTTCCATGCATTTTGTACCCTGTACATCTATTTGCCTTACTCCAAGTCCAGGTCTCACTATTACACATTACACAGTGTGGAATAATTTTTAAGATTAGGGCATAATATCTAATCTTCTCCTACTTATTTGGCCAAAGAACTTGCGTGTGTGTGTGTGTGTGTGTGTGTGTGTGTGTGTGTGTGTGTGTGTTTGCATTTAGGCAAGACCTGTCATGAGATTGGTGTCTTCTGAAGTTTGAGAAATAAATTTATTTTTCACTCATTCGATTAATACTATTGTCTACTATGTACTACATAATAGCAAGGCACGAAGGATATAAAACGAAAGCAGTCCCTTTCTTTTGAATGTTGAAAAACAGTAGGAGCAGTCATCCCCAATAAACCACCTATACAGTTTAGCAAGTGCCATGCTACGGGGTGCATTTAGTGTGGACCACTGCGGGATTGGAGCAGATGGCATCTGGTTCAGGATGCCAGGAGTCTGAGGAGACCCAATGAAGGGTTTGCAGTGGAGCTGAGTTTTAGAGGACGATTATGGGTAAGTCTGCGATATGAGCGGGTGATAAGTCTTCCAGGTACAAGGAATGGCAAGTGCGTGCCACGTGTACCATGGCGTGAGAACCCAAAGTGTCTGGAGAAGAACACGGTGTTGGCCATGCCTGCTGAGATGGAGCCAGGGGGAGGAGGACAGCTTTCATTGAAATCAGCTATCCTGAAAGAAAGTATATCTAGAATGTCCATGCTAGTGAAGAATTGAGGCATGAATTGAATAAGGTTGTCTATGTGCATAGACATCCTCCATAGGTCAATGTGCAACCAGAGGGTGCAGGACACACATGTATGCCTCTATAATCCTGAATTTCATCAAGATGCATAATTGCAATGTACCAATAAAAGAAAAAAATAAATTTAAAAAAGAGAATCAACAGAACCAGGAATAAGACTAACATCTTCGTCATGGCTGATGTAGCCCTGAACATCCATGCTTACATAGCCAGCTGCATTTCCTTCCCTCCCCTTTCACTGCCAGGGCTTCATAGGCATTCCTCCACATCCCTCTGTACCAGGGCTGTGGTACATGCTGTTCCTTCTGCATGGAATGTTTTCCTCTCCAACTTCTAGGTATCTGACCTCAAATTTCAGATACCTGCTCAAAATGCCCCTTCTGCAGGGACTCAAGCTAGATCCAGCTCGTTATAACATTTCTTTTCTTCCTGTACTTTTCCTTCAATGCGCTTTGGGATAATATGTTTTCATGCTTACTTGACCAATTCCTGTCTCCAAACACTGTTAAGTTAGCTCCACGGAACAGCAATACTTCTATTTCATTTGGCATTTTATTCCCAATGACAAACATAGAACTTTGTAGATTTAGGGGCTTAATAAATACTTGCTGGATGATCAGCAGAGTTGGTTTTCTATCCACCAGATACTTGTGCTCCTCTTGTGGAGTGGAGGGTCATTGTTGGATGGACTACATTTTCTAGTCATGTGACTAGTCACCACTAAGCAATGTCACATGTATCACCCCTGGACCAAAGTAGTTAAGAACAAAGTGTGCTTTCTTCACTGTCTTTCTGTCCATCAGGATGATGGGATGATGAAGCTACAGGGTGTCTGGAGATTGGATCTCCAAGTCACTGTATGAAGGCTGCCCAGGGGAAATCCAATTCAATTTTCCTTGACTGGGAAATAAACCTCCATTTAACTAAGCCACTGAAAATTCAGTTTTTAAAACATATGGAAGTAATGCATGTAAAAGAATGAATGAAAGATTAAAACAGAATCTAGATCTGATTGGAACAAAGTTGGTTCTGGCCCATGGTAGCCAAGGATTTTCAACAACCTTCAATAAAAAGAGTTGGAAATTAATAGACACTTTGTGCCTTATTTGTACTTCTTTTTCCAGGGTAACTATATAATAAAACGATTCCAGACAATTTCAAACCATGAGTTTGACTATTTTCCTCTCATCCAGTTGATTTAAGAGCCCCCGCTGGACTGTTATAAATGAACTCTTGAATGGACAACATCCAACTTTTAGAGCCAAGATTCTCATGCTCAGAATGAGTGAAATGAGGTCTGAATTAACAATCTGTGTAGAAACAGTGCTTTACAAAGACTTGTTTTTGTCTTAGCAGGTGACATACTATACCTGTGTAATCCTTCCATTAAACTAACTTCCTTACTTTCCTCTTCCCTTCCTTTCACAAATATTTTTTGAAGACTAACCACAGGCCAGGTACTATGTTGATCACTGGCAATAAGATGATTAACAAGTCATGACTTCAGCCACCAGGTAGCCTACAGTCCACAGGGATGACAGACAACTAAGTAAGAAAGTACAGTACAACATGGTGAATACTACCTTGGAGCATAGATAGGAATAGTTTCAGGGCCAGGGTAGCAGATACTAATAATGTGTCCCATCCATGTCACATTAGATTCCTTTACCATTTGGGGGCACACCAGCTCCCGAAATCCTTTCTCTCTCAACACCCAGCTCATATGTGTCTGTTGGAGGACTGTTCCCAGGCTCTCACTGTTTCCACTGCATGTCCTAAAGTGCCCGGGGCAGCCCTTAGTCATTAGCTGATACACTGAGGTTTAAATGTCCAATTCTGAGACATGGCTACATGGTTTGCAGATATCCCTGGCAAAGTTGAGCTAAAATTCTTTTTTGAGATTTTGGTTTGATATCATACCCTTGCTTTGCCTTCTTCCCCTCTTCATCCTAATCCTCCACTCCCTTTTCAGTGTTTTTCTGGGAATACCTGCATATGAATCCTTGTCTCAGGCTGGCTTCTGGAAGGCTCAACCTAAGATAGGCATCTTACCCAGTCCAGAAAGTTGGGGAGGACTTCTTAGAAGACATGCTACTTAAAATGATGTCTGAAAGATTTCTCTCTCTCTCTCTCTCTCTCTCGATATCTATATCTTTCTCTTTCTATATATAGATATCTACATCTTACTCTTTCTATATATAGAGAGATATCTATATCTTTCTCTTTTTATATATAGAGAGATTTGTCTATATAGCTCTCTATATATCTATATTACATATAGATATCCATATATCCTATAAATCTATATATAGATCTATCTTATATATGTCTATATCTATATCTATCTACATATATATCTATAGATATATATGTATAGATACATATATATCTATATATATGTATCTATCTTGTTCTATATCTATATCTATCTCTATATCTCTATATCTATATCTCTCTATATCTCTATATCTCTGTATCTATATCTATATCTACCTATCTATCTATAGAAAGAGAGGTGGAAAATAAGAATGTTCTAGGATGGTGGATAATACATTCAAAGTCTCCTCGAGAGGCCACAGTAGGGTATTTTTCTATTTTGGCAAGTTTTATGCTGAGCCCCACATTTCCTTTGTATTTTATTCATGATCATCATTTATCAGGGGAGTTTTTTTAAAACCCACAAACCAAAATCTACTTATTCCTCCTTTATTGACAGAGTCATTGCCTATATCAGGCAATGAATAATGCTTTGGCAAGAAGGGGACCAGGATAGCCCATTGCACTTAGTGATATAAATTATCCTTGATGGAGAAGGTCCATGCTCATCAATACTGATGTGGCTGTGTCATTAATTTAATAGCCAAATGCTAAGGACCATTAAATTCAGCTCTGCTTGCCATACCATTATGTATAACAGTACCCAAGAGTAACATGTAATTAACTCTGTGACTGATTGACAAAGTAAATTGCAGGGTAATCAATCATATTGTATAAACACTTGTCACTGGGCTCCACGTGGGCTGTGAAGGTTGACTTGTGACGTTTCAGTACTTTCCTGTTCAGACTGTTGCTCTGGGCTTTTGTGAGGCCCCACAGGTATAGGAACTTCATTTTCGGATCCAGATTTATAGCTGGCTGCAGAACCTTTGTATTCAGTTCAATCTTGCTGTTTGTGCAAGCATCCATTATGGAGGATCCCACAGCTCCTCTTTTTCTAGAAGGGCCATACCTTTTTAGGTCTTCCCCATTCATGACCTTTTCCTTTGTTTACTAGCCCTTGATTTCACTTAGATTTCTCTTTCAGTTAGTATTCTCACTACTGTGACCCAAAGAACCTTACCACACAACTTAGAGGAAGGAAGATTTATTTGCTCACAGTTATGAGATTTCAAGGGCTCAGTCTCTGTTAGTCCAGGTTACATTGGTGGAACTCAGGGCATGGTGGTGGGAGGAGAGAGAGAGAGAGAGAGAGAGAAGAGGAGAGAGAGAGAGAGAGAGAGAGAAGAGGAGAGAGAGAGAGAGAGAGAGAGCTCTGTTTTCATATCATGGAGGCTAGAAACAAGAGAGAAAGTTTGTGAAGGAGGTTCAAGGACACATGCATAGTCTCTAAGGTCACACCCCCAGTGACCCACCTCTTCTAGCCACACCCACCTGCCTAGATTACCACCTAGTAAATCTATTACAATGGATTATCCACTGATGATATTGTAACCTTCATGATTTAATTATATCGACTCTGAACATCGATACATGAGTTCTTTTAGGGGACATTTTATAACTCAACCATAACATTTTCCTTCACCATTTGCCTTTAAAACTAGCAATTTACATGCAATAGTTTCCTCTCAGTGAGGCTATTTTATAATTCTTTCTACTCCTTGAGCTCACTAAAAATAAGAAGTGCTTTTCAATTAACTTCACCATGAGCAAGGGTAGATGAGACCCCTTTTCTCTCAAGTATGTACTATTTTGTAAAGTTCACAGTAGCCTTGAAGGTCACTTTCTCTGCTTGTAATAGTTATACCTTCTCCAAGTTCTGTGTGGCCAAAAGGAAGATGGAGACAACTATTGTAATTCATTCCAGAGGAAAAAAATGGTTAATGGGAAAACATGACATATTTGTGTGAGTTTCTTCTCTGTGAATATTGTTTTTTGTGTGGTATTGGGGATTGAACCCAGGGGCATTCTACCTCTGACCTACCCCACAGACATCTTTATTTTTTGTTTTGAAACACAGTCTTGCTAGGTTGCTAAGAGTCTCACTATATTGTTGAGACTGGCTTCAAACCTGTGATCCTCCTGTCTCAGCCTCCCAAGTATTAGAATTACAGGCATTCTGTGTGAATATTGAAGATACTGTGTAATATTCTAACATGGTTGCCTACAGAAATTGGGCTGCTATAGTTAGGTGGGGTCTTTTTTGAAGTGGAGTGGATAGTATTTCAAGTGTTCCTTATGGAAAATTATGTCATTTGCAGGAAAATGGGTGGAACTAGAGAATATTATGGTAAGTGAGATAAGCCAAGTTCACAAAGTCAAGGGTTGTATGTTTTCTCTCATATGTAGAAACTAGAGAAAATAGGGAACACAAGAGGCTTTAAATAATGTGGAAAGAGATCAGTAGAATAGTGGAAGGAAATTGGGAGAGGGAGGTGGGGAGGGGAAAAAGGAAGATTAGAGGAGGAAACAGTTCAAATAATACTATGACAATTTATGAAGATAGTACTACCATTCTCACTAATATGTATGGAGGAGGGGTAATAGGGTAGGATACAGAAGGAAATACACCAAGAGCTGTGTGCATATACATTTGTATCACATTGAACCTTGCTGTGGCGTATAATTGCAATGCACTAATAAAAATTAAAAATAACTAAAAAAAGAGAAATAAAGTCCTTAGAGTTGTGAAAGTGAGGATTCCACATCTGTCTTTTGACATCTCTCAATAAGGATTGGACTAGGATGGACTAAGCATCATCACTCATCCCCCATCCCCCCACACACTGCTTCCTGCCCATCCTCTTATCTTCAGGCATTGCAGACATCACAATTCAAACAATTACTTTCCTCATGGGTGAAATCTGACTCCTCAATCCAAACACTGAGCATCCTGGTCAGTCATTACCTGCTGATCAGAATTGGAACAAAAACTAAAGCCTATTTCCTATTGTTGGTCTCAAGTCTGATGAGCCAGGGTATGTATATATGTAGAATACACTGAGGGTAAGATGGGTGCTAGGAGGGAAAGTACTACCCGAATGTAACCACTTTACACTTGGGGGCAGACCTGTGAGTGCTGGAGAGGGAGCCCTGCCTTTTCAATCAGATCTTTTCCGTCTTGTAGTTCCCTTGGGCTTATTTCATATTTATTCTGTCCTCTGGTCTTTGGTGATGTTTGGTTTTAATGGTCTGAGCTTGTCACTACTGGGCCACAGTTTACCCAGAAGGGTCCATGGTTGGGTTTGAGTTAAATGGGAAACTGGGATAGCTTGAAAACAAAGGCATAACTGGGACTGCTAATTAGGAAGTCTTGGTCCTGTAGTTCAGCTGCTTTCTCTTACTAGGTAAGAGACTCACAGTAAGTCTCTTACTGTGAGACTCTTCCTCCTGCTGACAACTTTAGTGATGTTGACTGCTATTTCATGAAAGAAGGTGGCTTTTCCTTTCGCCATTTTTTCAAGAAAGAACTCATAACGGGGTAGCAAGAAATGATTTCATTCACAGAAACTGTCCCGTCTCTCTTAATCCCAACTCTCACTTTCACAAAGCCAAGCCTTTTTCATGGCAAATCCTTCTAGTTTTAGATGTCACTAAAGCTACATGATCAGGAAGCAATTGCCAAAGGCTCCGGATGACACAAGACCCCACTATACCACGGATACAATGATGGTGATTTCCTCAGCATGAACTCCTAAGATAGCCACGGGAACCCTGCTTTCTTTTCCTGTCTTTACCTACAAGTGTAGCTTTTCAGACACTTTCTGGAGCTTTGATCTATGAAGAGGAGCAAATTGGCAATCATGGGTCTTGCAAAATGTTGCTTATATTTGTGAACAGTCACCTTGGCAGGCAGCTATGTGCTCTGTAAACTAAGTGTTGCTTTAACATGTGACTCAAAGGAATCTGTAAGCAACCTTAGGCAGCTGCTCTTGGAGAATATAGCATGGCATGTAATCTAGTTCAGCTGAAATAGTTGGACACATAATCCCTGCTAAACAGACCTTCACTCTCCACTGTCTCTCTGGTCGCATACACATAATTTATTTGGCAGGTTCTTTGTAATCTCATTAATTGAGGGCATTCAATGGAACCTTTTGATCTGCGTCAGGATTCTAAAAAAATTTTATTCAAAGCCCAAACATCTTCCTGATAAAAGGAAAGGGGTCCTATATTTAGGGCTTTATTCAAAGCCTGAACATTGTCCCAGTAAAAAGAAAGGGGGTCTCTTAATATTAACTAGAAATATAACTACCAGCAATACCAGCAATGATTATATACCCCAAAGAATTTAAGTCAGCATGTTGAAGAGATATTTGCAGTTCTATGTTTATTGTGGCACTATTTACAATTATCAAGGTATGGAATCAACCTAGGTGTGCATTGATGAATGGATAGATATATCTACATCTCTCTCTCTCTATATGTATCATATCTATATATAACAAAATAAATATTAAATATTAATAATAAGCATTAAACAGTATGCCTTATATTTCTATATATCAATCTTACTAATTGAGGGCATTCAATTGAGGGCTATCTCTCTATCTATCATCTATCTCTATACATATATAGGTAGATAGATTACAAGGCATATGTGTGATAGATATACAAGGCATATAGATATAGAATAGAATATTATTAAGCCATAAAAATAATAAAATTCTGTCATTTTGCAGCAACACGGATGGAATTGGAGGACATTATGTTAAGTGAAATAAGTCAGCACAGAAAGACAAATGCCACAGGATCTCAGGATATGTAGAAGCTAAAAGGCTGATCTCAAAGAGTTAGAGAACAGAAGATGGTTACCAGAGCCTGGGAAGGGTCCGAAGGAGAGGGGGCTATAGAAAGAATAATTAATGGATCCCAGAATGCAGTTGTGTAAGGAGGAATAGCTTCTAGTAACAACAATTAGTTGAATATGTAAAAATAGGAGAGAGGATTTTGAGTGTTTCTAATATGAAGAAATGACAAATATCAGAGGCAACAGACATGCCCATAACCCTGACTGATCATTATGCATTGTATACATGTATTGAAAAGTAACATTGAACCTCACAGATGTGTACAATTATAACATGTCGATTGAAAAATTTAAAAAGAAAGATTGTAAACATTTAATCTGTTTACCAAAAAAATGATGCATTCTTAAACTTAAAGGTTCTGTGGGTTGGCATCTGACCTGGTGACTGACCTGTCACTCTTTTTTACTCCTCCGCAGCCCAGCATGGAGAAACACAGATCCACTTTTATTCGAATGAGTTATTTTGGGGATTGTATTTGTTTCATCCTAACTCAGAGGGTAAAAGGAGGATTAAAGGGAAGAGAAAAAAATGACAAGGAAACTTACTGTGAAGGTATAGAACCCATTTGGTACATGTCTATACTCTAATTTCAATCATTGTCTTATTCTTTCTTCCCAACATGTGTCTGGCCATCTGGCAGAGCTGGCAGGTACCATGCCACATACAAGTGAGTTTAGTGGGAAAGATAAACATATAATGGAAATAACTTAGAACCAAAGTGAAGCTGTGTGATAAGTCTTTTATTTCTTGATACTAGGGATTGAATCCAGGGGCACTCTACCTCCCTGGTAGAGGTACACATAGTCCCCTCCACCCTTTTTGCTTTTTTTGGTACTGGGGCTTGAAACCAGGAGAATTCTACTTCCATGCTATACCCCCAGCCCTTTTTATTTTGAAACAGGATCTTGCTAAATTGCTGAGGGTCTTGCTGAGTTGCTGAGGCTAGCCTCAAACCTGCGATCCTCCTGTCTCAGCCTTCCAAAGACTAGGATTACAGGCCTGAGCCACCACGTCCAGCACCCCCAGCCCTTTTTATTTTTATTTCGAAAGAGGGTCTTGCTGAGTTGCTGAGGGCCATGCTAAGTTGCTGAGGGTGGTCCCAAACCTGTGATCCTCCTGTCTCAGCCTCTCAACTCTTTAGGAACTGCAGAGACAGATTTGAGTTAAAGCAAAGGAAAGGATTGATCCATTATGTGTCCTTATTAGACATGAGAACAGATAGTATGTCTTATGCGTCTCCAACTTGTGTTGGGGAAAAATGTGTTTATTGCATGCTTGATGAATGCAGTTCAGAGGGAATACACAATGGTTTCCTGGAAGAAGACATTTTTGAAGCCAATCTGAAAGGAAGTGTGGAATCTAGGTTGATAGAGAGGAAGTAGGAGAAAATTCAATGTAGGAAACTGAAGCTTAGTAGTGGTGTGTATGTGCTCTTGGTGGGATTGCAAATTAGTACAACCGCTATGGAATCAGTGTGGAGATTCTTCAAAAGACTAGAAATGGAACCATCATATAACCTAGCTGTACCACTCCTTGGTATTTATCCAAAATAATTAAAGTCTGAATGCTATAGCGATACATGCATACCCATGTTTATAGCAGCACAACTCACAATAGCAGAAGTAGGGAACCAGCCTAGGTGTCCATCAACAGATGAATAGGTAAGGAAAATGTGGTATATACACACAATGGAGTTTTATTCAGCCATAAAGAAGAATGGAATTATGCCGTTTGCAGGAAAACGGATAGAAATGGAGAATGTTAGGTTAAGTGAAATAAGCCAGACTCAGAAAGTCAAGGGTTGTATGTTTTCTCTTATATGTGGAAGGAAAAAAAAAGGAAAGAAAGGGGGGAATTTTATGAAAATAGAAGAAGGGAGAGTAGAGGAAGCAGACCCAGGGAGGGATGAGGGGAAAGGATGAGGTGGTACCAGGGAATGAAATTGATCAAATTATGTTTGTGCACGTACAAATATGTAACAATACATATTATGCACTATTATGCATAATCATAATTCACCTATTAAAAAGACAAGTAGAAAACAAAAAGACTTTTTAAATTAAAAAAAGAAGCCTCAAAAACAAAGAAATTGTGTGTGTGTTTGTGTGTATGTGTGTGTGTGTGTGTGTGTGTGTGTGCATGTGTGCATATAGCCTGTTGAAGCACAAGGGAATGACAGAGAAAGAGAACCAATGTCCACTGATGGCATTCATTCATTCATCTGAGCTTCTTCCCACATTTGGCTCCCACTAAACATTACCAGAGAAATGATTCTACTCCCATTCAGAAGTAACTGAAGATACAACACAGCCTCTTGTTCTCAAGTTATGGGGAACTGCAAGGTTTTCATGGGATTTAGGGACTCCCTGGACCTTCTAGAGGTCGACATGAGTGTCTTAGATCACTGTCCTCAAATATTAGTATGCATAACAATCATTTGGAGGGCTTCTTAAAACAGAGATTTCTGGGCTCCACCCAAAAAGCCTTTGTCTTAGCATTCTCACTGCTTAGATTGAAAAGACTGACCACGTCACTTAGAGGAGGGAAGATTTATTTGCTCATGGTTCCAGGTTCAGTCCATGTGAGACTGGGGACCTCGGATCTCAGGGCATGATGGCTGGAAGTGGAGATAGGGAGAGCACAAGTCTTTGCTCTCACATCACAGAGGCCAGAAGCAAGAGCGCGGTCAGTGGGAGGAGGAACTAAGACCACAGCCCCAGGAACCCACCTTCTCCAGCCACACCTTACCAGCCCAGGCCACCACCCAGATAAATCCATGGGATTACAACCCTCATGACTCAATTACATCAACTTCAAACACCAATTTATGAGCTTTTCAAGGGGCCATTCTATCTCTAACTATAACAGCCTTTGATTTAGCCAGTCTGGGGTAAGACCTGAGGCTCTGCATTTCTAACAATGTCTCAGTGATGCTGATGTGCTAGTTCTGGGAACACAGTTTGAGAACTATTGTCTCAAAATAATACACAGTTCCCTTTACCTCACATTTTTATCATTTCCCAACTCATGGAGAGAATCTAGTGTCATAAGATGATGTGATGAGCAGAGCCTATAATCCTAGTACTTGGGAGGGTGAGACAGGAGGATCACAGGTTCAAGACCAACCTCAGCAACTTAGTGAGACCCTGTTTAAAAAAAATTAAAAAATGGCTGGGGGTGTAGCTCAGAGGTAGAACACTCTTGGGTTCAATCCCTAGTTCCTCCCTCGTCTCCCCACAGGCTCTCCCCTACCAAAAAGAATGTTTGCTACAGGAAACTGCTTCAAAGACGCAGGTATCATGAGACATGAAAAGATTCCTGGGATAAAATTTCATTGATTTTTTGCAATCTGTGAATGTTCCTATTGCTTAATTGGGTGTCTGGAACTCAGAACATTATTTTACTCAGAGCAACAATGTTGTATGTAGAGTTTAGGTCTCCAGCTCACCACAAAAGCCCAGGTCACCTGGAATATACCCAAAGCTCTCAGTTCTGCAATAGCTAGTCACAGAAAATAACACTGTGGTGATGCCACTAGTTAAACTGAATACAATCTTGAATTTGTGTGCATCACTCTGCCCAACAGATGATCCTTAGGAGTTATGGGGCCACCAAATTTTGATAAGTTTAACTGTATTTCAACCTATAATTAAAGGACCCTTAACCAAAAGTAGTTACAATGGAATTTTACTCAGCTATAAAGAAGAACAAATTATATCTTTTGTAGGAAAATAGATGGAACTAGAGAATATTATGGTGAGATTGGCCAGTCTAGTCATAAAGTCTAGTCATAAAGCTAGAAAGAAAGTGGGTAATAAAAGGGACTTCAGATTAAGGAGGAGAGACTCCAGTGGAGTGATGGAGGGGTTCAGGGGAGGGGGGAGAAGGAGACTTGATGAAGGCAATAGCTCAAATAATGCATGTACATCTACAAAATTATCAACAGCGGTCTCAATAACATGTATGGAGAAGGGGAGGGATGGGTGGGATCCAGAGGCAAACACATCAAGTGCTATGTGCACGTAGGTTCCTATCACTCTGAACGTCATTATGATGTATAATTACAATGGAGAAATAAAAGTATATGAAAAAGAATAATGGAATAGCCTGGAATAAGTTATAAAATAATTAAATGGCACATAGAGGAGTTCTTAAAACATTTGTGTGTTTTGTAAATTGGAATTTATTTTTACAAATAAAAGTTTATTATGGTAAAGGAAAGTTGGACCAAGCTGCTGTGGCACCTACTCTGAACCCTTTCCTGGGCAGGCTGGGCCTCAGAATATCTGTCAGCCCCACAGCTCCCCAAGTCACCACATGGAGCTTTATGCCCACGGTCCCTTGATCACAAATAAAAGACAAGAAGTGGGCAAGTCGTCTACGGACAACCAAGCTGAAGGTTGGCCAAGAGTTTTGCAAGGTGACTTGGTATTATTCATCATGGGCAATGGTGATTAACTGAACAAATCAGAGCTTGAGACAGAGAAAAAGAATCAGGTAGCTGTTTGCAGGAGTAGGTGCTGAAGGACACAGGGAGAAAAAGCTAGTTGTCATAGTGGTGGATCAGGAGAGTAATTGCGTACTCCTGCTGCTTCAGAGGTCGACTGGATGACCCAGTTGCTAGGGAGGCTCTGATTTCTAAATACATCTCAGGGTCTTGGACTACTTAATAATCTCTGTTACGACCTGGCTGTTCAGCTATTCCCGGAATCCCGGCAGCGTGGCAAAATTCTGACCTTCACCTTTCCTATGTGAATTTTTATATAATCCTCCCAAACTAGAAGTAACCAGAATTCCTTAAAAACAAAATAAAAAATAGCCCAACCAACATAAACTGGTGGATAGCCCCTACTGGCAGATTTCACATACAGCTGATGTATATAGTTCAGTATCTTTACTCTTTAATCTTCATTTTAGGTCTCTGGGCTCAGGTTTTCTATGGGCAGAATTGGAATAGTATTTCTCTCCTTTCCCTTCTGATCCCTTCCGACTGATGGATCAGCCAGGTAAAATCTGCACAGCTTTGAATTCATCAAACTGGAGGCACATAAAAATGCAAGGAATTAAGGACCAGACAGAACATAAAAGAGAAATGAAGAGCAAGAGTCAGGGAGATCAGCCCTTACCACAAAGCAAAGTGCAACGCCTTTGATGAGCTGCATCTATAAATAATTAGCTTTGCCAACTTCTGTAGGGCTGTGGCCAAATTGTCCAGGCCCATCAGGGATAATGAGGGCTGGGAACATGCTGCCAAGGAGGTCAACTGTGGCACAAACTAGAGGACAATATGGTTCAGATACTCACCCTATGTGTGTGTGATGTAGATTTATAGGGCCTGAGCACTCTTCTGGCAGGTATCCTAAGGAATCTGCTATTCTTTGATTCATTAAGTGGGAATTTACCATGCCTTGTCTCAAGTTGGTTACAGAAATCTTAGTATCTTATGCTCAATGGCAATTTGTGGATCATTCCACCCTGAATCTCCTTACAGATAAGGAAACAGGTGATAGAAGGAGAAATCGCTTAACCAACAACACAAAATTTATTCATGATAGTATTGCTTTTAAAAACCTGCTCGATCTGCTCCTCTCAGATGCAGTAAAGACTTCATCTGACTGACCTACTTAATCGTTTATCTTGTGGAGTCATTTATAATAGCTCCAGTGCTGTCACACGTCACAGCTCACTTGATTCTCTCAACACTTTTTCAACAATCCAGGCAGATGAGCAGAAATATTTCCATTTTACAGATGAAGAGGCTAAAGCCCAGAGGAATGATTCCACTCATTTTGGAAACTTGGACATCCATATGCCTTTCCAATGGATAATATATTTGCAAGTGATTTGTAGACAAAAACTTACAACAGAAATGCCATTCTCCACCATAACCGTCACCTTCGTCCCCTGCAATATTCCCTTAACTGTATTCCAAAGGTCCATCTTAAGGTCAGGGTCTTCTTTGTACCTTCAGTTCCCTGCACAACACTTTGTAACCGTAGGTATTCTCCTCCCATTAAGTCAAAATTTCCATTGGGTTATAAATGGGGTGTTTTTGAATGGTGGTAACTTTCTTTGATTCCCAGAAACCTATCTTCTCCATGGAATCAAAGGCCTTCATCCTAATTTTTTGCATGATCATTGTGACCACTTTCTTTGGAGGATTCTCATTGACACCAGTATGAACCCACCATCAATCAAGCCATTCATTCATTCATTCATTCATTCATTCACCATCTCCTGTGTAACTTCTATGTGCCAGATACTGTGTTCAGTATTAAATACGGAGAGGCATGGTACCTCTTTTCCAGAGCTTAATTTAGTATGTGTATGTGAGGGGGGGGGAGAGGTCAGGTTACAGGATATTTCACTTAAAATTGGATACAAGATAATTATTAGAGATGGAGGGACTTTCTCAAGGGACCCATAATGGGAAACTTTGGGTCACCCCAGTCAGGGTGTGGAAGGGTGAGTCCTGGGTATGGTTTGGGAAAGCAGAGGCAGCACTAAAAGAATATAGAAGGATAACACCAAAGATAGATTTAACTCATTTTTAAAATGTATTTTTAGTTGACAGATAATAATTGCATATATTTATGAGGCGTAATGTGATATTTTGATCTATGTATACATTGTAGAAAGATTCAATCAAGCTAATTAACATATTCATCACCATACCAACTTAGGATTTTTCTGTGGTGAGAATGTTAAAAACCTATTCTTTTAGCAAATTTGAAATGTACAATGCATTGTTATTAACTGTGGTTACTGTGCACACTTATTTCTTTGCTTACTAGCCTATGTGCTTTGGAGAGCTGTATCAGTCCTTCAGTTTTTTATCTGCATGTTCTACAGCATCTGGGCCTTCTTACAGCATTTCTAAGATATGCTTGGAAAGAAAGTACAGTTGTGGCATAATATATTTTCTCTAAGCTTCCAGGAACCTATTTCCATTAGAGATTAGGTGTCCAAGCCTGGGACATTTGTTAGAGAAGACTTTTTTCCAGTGCATGAAATATTCAACAAATCCACAGGTGTTCACAGAGTATCCACTGTTGGGTGGGGGTAGGGGGAAGCAGGAGTCCCTGTCCCCAAGGAAGAGGAGAGCATTTGCCCATGACCACTGGCTGGTTGAACAATAGACAGTGGTTCATATCTAAGAGCTTGTGTATAACCCAGGATTTAAGAACCATCTGTGTGAGGGATGTTATTCTGGGGACAGTGGGACATGTCCCATGGGAAGCACTGTGATGCGAGCTTTGAGGAACAAACAGTGTGGCAGGTGCTGGAGCAGAAAGCATTATGGGTAAGTTGGTGATGTGGTTGCCCATGGAATGGGAGGAAAATGGACTGAGCAGGCAGGGAGTGCTCCCAAGAGAACAGGTTTTTGGGGGGAGAAATTATAGGCAAAATAGAAGACAAAGAGACCAGGTAGAAGATCTTTGGAATGAGCATCCCAAAAAGCTTGGAAGAATCCCAGAGTCCCTAGAATAGTGTACAAAGCCCTGCACAAGGTGACCCACCATCAACACCTGAGAATATCACTTACCACCTCCTCCTCCTTACTCAGTCTGTTCTGTATATGGCGGCCTCCTTACTCTTCCTCAAATTTGTCTGGAATGCGCGTCAGCTTCCAGGGACTTTCTCCTTGTGTTTGCTCTGCCTAAAACACTTCTCCCGTAGATTTTGGCATAGCTTGTTCCCTTCTCTCCTGGTCAGTGCTCACATGTCACCTTCTTTGGAGGTCTTCCCTGTCCATCCTGTTGACAAGGGCTTCCCTCTCTGCTTTCTTTGTTTCTATTGCCTGCTTAAATTTTCCCCACAAGAATGATCACCATATAACATGCCATAGAGTCTGCTTATTTATTTCTGTATGTCTCCTTTACTAGAATTCAAGCACTATGAAGGGAGGAGTTTTTTTTTTAGCTGCAGTATCATTCAGTGCTTATAAAAATGATTGGCCTTAATAAAAATGCTCAACAGAAATTTGTTGATGAAAGGAGCAAAGGCAGGAAGAAAGGAGAGGGAAGGAAGATAGAAAAAGAGAGAGAGGGAGGGGAGGAGGAAGAGGGAAATGTATGGAAGGAGGGAGAGAGAGGGAGAGGGAGAGGGAAAGGGAGAGAGCGAGAGAGCAAGAGAGCGCGCGATAGAGAGCGAGAGAGTGAGAGCGAGAGTGAGAGCGAGAGAGAGAGAGAGAGAGAGAGAGAGAGAGAGAATGAGAATGGATTGGGAGATTATGGCCACTTTCACATGGTAAGAGAGCTTGACCAGCTCTTTTCACATGGAGCACTTCATGGAGCCCTTGGTTTCTGCCTGCCCTCTCCCTAAAACCCCTCACTAAAGAGGAGCCCAATCAGTTCATTTGCACCTTCCCCCATTTCCCATTTGTGGGAGAAGTTCACATGTTAGTGATTGGCAAAAAGTCTACAAGAGTGAAGAGAAGGAGGAATGGAGAGAAGACAGAGGGACAAAGGGAAAGAGCATGGTGTACTACAGGAAGAACATCGGACAGAATGTCTACTTGTAAGTTCAGCTCTACTGCTCATCAATGATGTGGCTTTGGAAAAACCACTTCCTTTCTCTGGGTCTCAATGTCTTCGACTATAAAAGGGGGCCATGGGTAGCCTATGTCAGGTAAGGCTTTTATGGGGCACTTGGGCAGCTACTCCCCCTTCCTAATTTCCGTAGTAGTTATCAGTAAGCCTTCATGGAGCTCTAACTCGCTGGACATGGACATGACTTCAGAATCTTGCCCAATATGGCAGTCAATGTAGCCCATGGTCACTGGCTTACGACTCTCATGATGGAGCTCACACCACCAACACCCTTGGCTTAGATCATCCCTTTGGTGATTTTCCATTCACTGAGTTGATCATACTTCAAAGTTCAGAGCGAGGAGGTATGAAGAATGAGATTGTAACTTCATGTGCATGGGGGGTGGGGAGAGGACAATCAGAGGAAAAACAGAATTAAAACAAGGCAAATTGGGATGTTGGGAGAATTCCTAAGCATTCTATAGACAGGTCAGCAGTATTCCAAGCTAGTTAAGCTTGGATATATTGTGGGGTTACTTTGAAGAGATGGCTGAAAGGGGGTAACTATAGTGCAATGAATCTCAAACTAAGATGCATTGGAATGACCAAAGACTTTATTTATTTATTTATTTATTTATTTATTTATTGCAGTACTAGGGATTGAACCCAGGGGCATTCTACCTCCGAACTACACCTGCAGCCCTATTTTTTATTCTTTATTTTGAAACAGGGTCTCACTAAGTTGCGGAGGGCCTCACTAAGTAGCTGAGGCTGGCCACGAACCTGAGATTCTCCGGTCTCAGCCTCCCAAGTACTGGGATTACAAGCGTGTGCCACCACGCCCGGTTTACTGAAGACTTCTTAAATGGAGATTTCTGGACTTCATTCCCAGAATTTCTGACTCAGTGTATCTGGGATGTGGCCCAAGAGTCTGCCTTTCTTACAGGTGTTCAAGTGATGATGAGGGGCTGGGGACTTTGATGCTTCACTATATTGTCAGAAGTGGGGGGAATACAGAGAAAAGGATCACAATGGTTTGGACTAAAAGTGTCTCCAGGGATCCCCAGTTTTTAACCATAATTCTGAACCTGATACCATTACCTTAAGGAAAAAAGGGACAAGCAGTAAAGAAAGAGAGGAAGAAAGTGGAGCACAGGACCCGATATTGTCTCAAAAATCTTCAGAGCCACTAAAAAATAGATCTGCTTTCCAGTTCATTGCTTTTAGTTGAGTCTAAAACTGCCAAAAAGGAAATGTGGATGGTCTTTAAAAATCTATCTAGTCCCACAGCAAATGCTACGTGTATACATCACAATAGCATGTAGCACACGGTTTGTGTCATGTAGCATTTATACCTGTGGTGACCTGGCTGCAGAGAGACACAAGACCTTGGAAGTGGTGACAGGAACTCTCTGGAAAGCGGAAGCCCCTGCTCAGGATCCATTTCTAATTTCAACCTGCTGGGTAATAAAGTTGTCATGCTTCTTTTTCTTGGAGAATGCAATTCAGTTGCTTCCTGGAGCACTTTCTAGGGCAATGGTTGGCACAGCTGTGGGAGAAGATTGGCTTTCTTTGTGCAACCAGCTGCTCTAAGAAAGGGAAACCTTTCGTGGACAGCCCCTTGTGAATGAGAGGAAGCTCTGCGGCAGGCAGAACTCTGAAAATCCTTGTAATCACACAATGAAGTTGACAACTGGGCACATCGGGACGGTCCTGGCAGAGGGATTTGACCACGTGGTGCTGGTTGTCATTCCAGGACATTTGCAGAGTCAGTCAACATCCCACAGCCATGAAAACCACAGGTGGGAGGGACTGTGGGGAGCGGCATGAAGAGCAGAGAGAAGGTAATTCACAATTCTCCAACTCCAGGCTTTGTCTACACAGTGAAGGGTCCACACAATCCTATTCACTTCTCCAAACAACCTATGCACTCTTCATTGTCCAGGTTCAGAATAGCACGGTAACTTGTCCAAACTCACCAGCTTGAAGATGCCCAGAGGTATGCCCGATTTTGAAAACCTAGTTCTCAGCGCATCCTATTGTATTATGGGAGGCTTTCTTATCCTTGACTGATTATAAAAATCACTTGTTTCATTATACATGGAGATACCTAAGCTCCTGCTGAGACTTAGAAAATCAATTTCTTTTTTTTTACTTTTATTGGTGCATCATATCATAATGTAGTTCATAATGATAGGGACATACA
Organism: Glis glis; assembly: GCA_004027185.1. Lineage (NCBI taxonomy): Eukaryota > Metazoa > Chordata > Mammalia > Rodentia > Gliridae > Glis > Glis glis. The sequence goes on along the minus strand of PVJS01001361.1, from coordinate 57,465 downwards.
TGCACACAGCACTTGGTGGACTTTCTCCTTAGATGAAAATCAGAATTTCTAAACAAGGAGCCTAGGGATCTGCTTGTTCAATACACACTCTAGACGGTTGACAATCCAGTCATTCTAGGGAAAGCTTGCAATGTGTCACACTGCCTTGACACGTGGCATGAGAGGTTGTAGAAAAAGGTGGGAGGGATGAAGGCAGAACTGGAAGACCTGACTATGATTGCAGGTAAAGCAAAATCTCCAATATTTGATCAGCATGTCTGTCCCGGATTCTGTAGGTCACAGACCTCTGCCTCACAACAAAATTCCCCTCTACAACAAAAATAGCAAATGGCCATTCTGCCATGTCCCCTTGGGGGTGAGCACCCAGGAGAGCTCCAGCCAGGACACAGCTGCACACAGTTATCCTGCTCTGGTTACATAACATGCTGGAGATGATTTTCATAATACTCATAGGTACAAAGAAATGCAAAGGGATTTCTGGGAGAGCAGCCAGCTATCTTGTCCCTGTTTTCAGAACACAAAAATTACTCTAATTGTTTGGCTGATTAAAAACATAATGATGATGATGGATTGCAAGGAAATGATTCAAAGGGAGAGTTTCTTGGAAGAAGAAATTATGTTAACTTTTTAAAAAAGGTTTTAAATTGACAAAACTGCTAGGGTAAATCATTTTTCTCTTGGCACTGCAAGCTACTTTTCCTGCGCTCTTTGGGTCCTGAGTTACCTGCCACTTCTAGGTCAGAGATATGCTAATTTTTCTTGGCCTTCAGTGAAGATAACATCTGTTATAGGCAGAGTAATGGCTCCTTAAATATGTCCACATCTTAATCCCTGGAACCTGTGAATATGTTACCTTATGTGGCAAAATGGACTTTCCAGATGTGATTAAGAAGATCGAGATAGAAAGATTATCCCAGAATATCCAAGTGGGCTCAGTCTAGTCACCAGAGTCCCTATAAGAGGGAGGCAGGTGGGTTAGAATCAGAGAAGATGTAATGATAGGAGCAGAGGTCAGAATGAGGTGACTGTCAGATGGGGTTCAGAAACTGAGGAATGCAGGCTACCTTGAGTCTGGAAGAGAGACTGATTTTCCCCAAGAGCCCCCAGAAGGAATGTGGCTTTGCTAACATTTATTTTAACCTAGAGGGATTCATTTTGGATGCTGACTTTCAGGACTATAATACCTTTGTGTTATTTTAAGCCACCAACTTTGTGGTAGTTTGTGACAGCAACAACAGGGAATGACTACACCATTATCAAGTGGCTTTTGTCTATTTCCATGTTGAGTAGGAAGGCTTTGCAGCCAAGTGGGGTCCTTAGGAAATCCAGTATGGGGTCTAATTAAGACCAAAGTCAATGGTGTTGACCTGACTGGGCAGATACGTCCTAATTTCTTCCCTTGACCGTGAGACCCATGGAGTTTTCTGGATTTCTTTTTCAGTGGATTCATGGTTGCTTTATAGAAAAGCTATTGATTTTTGTAAGTTGATTTTGTATCTGGCTACTTTGTTGATTTTTAAAATCAGATCTAAAAGTCTTCTGGTTTATTTTTTGGGGGGGTCTTCTAAGTATAGGATCATGTCATCTCCAAACAGAGATAATTTCATTTCACTTTTTCTTTCCCTATTTTTATCCCTTTAATTTCCTTCTCTTGCAATTATTATCAAAACACCAATGCCATTCTTCACAAAACTAGAAAAATTGGTCCTAAAATTCATATGAAAAAATAAAAGACCCAGAATATTCAAAGCAATTCTGAGCAATAAGAACCATGCTGGAGGCATCATAATACCTGACTTCAGATTATACTACAGAGCTATAGTAACAAAACAGCATGGCATTGGCACAAAGACAGGTACACAGACCAATGGAATAGAAGACACAGAGACAAATATTCATATTTACAGCCAATTGATTTTTTGCAATGGTGCCAAAAACCTATGCTGGAGAAAAGACAGCCTTTTCAACAAATGGTGCTGGGAAAACTGGATATCCTTATGTAAAAGAATGAAACTAGACCCCTATTTCTCACCCTGCACAAAAATCAACTCAAGATGGATCAAAGACCTAGAAATTAGATGAGAAACTTTGCAATTTCTAGAAGAAAACACAGGGCCAACTCTTCAACAAATAGGCACAGATAGAGACTTCCTTAATAAGATCCCCAAAGCTCAGGAAATAAAACAGAATCAACAAATGAGATGACATCAAATCAAAAAGGCTTCTGCACAGCACAGGAAACAATCAAGAGTCTAAAGAGAGAGCCTAGAAAATGGGAGAAAATCTTTGCCAGCTACTCCTCTGATAGAGGATTAATATCCAGAATATATAAAGAACTTAAGAAATTTAACACCAAAAACCAAATAACCCAATAAAAATGGGGAGTTGAACTGAATAGATGCTTTTCAAAGAAGAAATACAAATGGCCAAATATATGAAAAATGTTCAACTTCACTAGCAATTAGGGAGATGCAAATCAAAACTATACTGAGATTTCTTGTAACTCCAGTTATAATGGCAACCACCAAGATACAAACAATAACAAATGTTGGTGAGGATGTGGGGAAATGGGAACACTTATACACTGTTAGTGGAATCGTAAATTAGTACAACCACTATGAAGATCAGTATGGAGGTTCCTCAAAAGAGTGGGAATGGAACCACCATATGGCCCAGCTATACCACTCCAAGGTATATTTAAAAAATAAGAATACTATAGTTATAGGTGCATATCCAAGTTTATAGCAGCACAATTCACAAAAGCTGAATTATGAAACCAACCTAGGTGTCTGTCAACAGATGAACAGGTAAAGAAAATGTGGTCTGTACACACAATGGAATTTTACTCAGCCATAAAGAAGAAAAAAATTATGTCATTTGCAGATAAATGGATTGAACTAGAGAATATTGTGCTAAGTGAGATCAGCCAGTCTCAGAAAGTAACAGGTATATGTTTTCTCTCACATGGGAAAGCCAGAGAGAAAAAATAGGAAACAAAAGGGACTTGAGATAATAGAAGAGAGAGACCAGTAGAATAGTAAAAGGGCTGTGGGGAGGAAGCAGGGAAGGGGAAAGGAAGCAGTTCAAATAGTGTCATGTTCATATATGAAGGTTTCACTACCCAACTCACAAACAAGTACAGGGAGGAAGGAGGGGTGAGCGGGCGGGACGCAGAAGGAAACACACCAAGCGATGTGTGCACGTATGCTTGTATGACTTTGAACCTCACAATGCATCAATAAAAGAATAAAAAGAAGAAAGGCTGTTTCCAATACCCTGAGTCTGTTTGCTGAGCTGATTCACTCATATAATAGGTAAAACTCATCTTTTCTGTATTAGTCTCTGTGCTAGGTTGCTTGGTTCTCCTTTCCTTTCTATTTGCTGTGGTACCTGCCCACCACCTTGCCCTGCTCTTTAGCAAGCCTGTCCCTTGCTTGCTTTGGGTGCCTGGCTTTTCTTACTCTCTGCTGCACGTGTCTTTCTGAGTTTCACCTGTCGGTTTGGGTGTCGTTCCGTTTGGTTCTGCTGTGAATCCATCTGTTTCTGATTCCAGTCTGAGACATCTTTCTGCCAAGCGAGGCTTGTCTCGTGTATCAAGTGTGCGGAGGCTTTGCAGACCCTGCCTCTCTTCTCTGTGGCTGGGTCCCAGGCTGCATCTGCTTTGGGATGTAGCCTGCTCATGTCAGCCACAGGAAGGCCGATGATGACCCTAGCAGCTGCTGAGATCTGGGTCCAGGTTTCTAAGAACTGTGGCTGCCCCTAGAGGTTGCCAGGGTAAGAGAGAAGTAACCTGTCCTTGCAGAGGAAAACAAAAGACCTTATTTCTTCACCACATAAAACAAGTCTCTTCCTCCAGGGTCTCTTTTCCTACCTTTCCCAATTTAACTGTTTCTTTTTCATAGCAGAGCAATGACCACAATTAGAATAACAAATAGCTATGTTTTCTAGAAAGCCTATTGACTTTCCATATTTCCCTGTTCTCTTTCATCAGTGACAGAACTTCCTAAACCTTTAATTCAACCTCAAGGCTAAGGAGAATTAACTAAGTTGAGAAACCTGCAGTAGAATCTACAGATCTTTTTTGAAAATTTTTATTTCATTTTTTATTGGCTCTTTGTAGTTAGGCATCATAGTGAGATTCAAAGTAATAAATTCATATATGCACATAACATCTCTTGATGTGTTTCCCTCTGCACACTGTCCCCCTTCCCATTCCTCCATCCCTGTACATGCTAGTGATACATTCATATATGAGCATAACATAATTTGGGCTGTTTCCTTCCTTTAACTTCCTTTTCCTCCTCCTCTCTCCACAAATTCCTTCCATTATTCTACTGTAGAAGCCAGAGATCTTAAACTGGAGTAATTTTTTAGAAGACAAACATTATTTGTGCTTTCTTAAATGGAATATTTTCCTTCAGATGGGCTCTCCTCCCCTCCCCATCCATCTTTCTTTCTTTCTTTCTTTCTTTCTTTCTTTCTTTCTTTCTTTCTTTCTTTCTTCTTTCTTTCTTTCTTTCTTTCTTTCTTTCTTTCTTTCTCTTTCTTTCTTTCTTCTTTCTTTCTTTCTTTCTCTCTCTCTCTCTCTCTCTCTCCCTCCCTCCCTCCCTCCCTCCCTCCCTCTTTCTCTTTCCTTTTTCTTTCTTTTCTTTCCTAGGGGCATTCTACCTCCGAGCTACACCCCCAGCTCTATTTTTTATTTTTATTTCATTATCTAGAAGCAAGTTGCAGACACCCTCACTAAGTTGCTGAAGCTGGTCCTGAACCTGCGATCTTCCTGTCTCAGCCTCTCCAGTACTGGGATTACACGTGTGCACCATCACCTCCAACTAGATTGTCTCTGTTTAAAACATGCTCTTTCACTCTACATTCATATAGCACGTCACCACATTATTTTCCTATTTGCTTCTACAAAAACTCTGTGAAATTTTGTAGAGCCACACTTCTTGTGTACAGAAGCTCATGGAGAATATTCTCAAAACAGAGTCTTTAGCTCTGATCCTTACTCTGTGTGAACAGGGCTCTGGTCTGGTTCAAGGTGATGGTTCAATTCACCTGTGGTTTGCCATCTCTTTCCTGCCAGAATCCCGATAGGCAAACCAATTATTAAGCTTTTCTTTCTCCCTGCACCTTGTCAAGATCTCATAACTACTTCCTTTCCAATCTCTCCCTTCCTCTAAGCAAACAAAAGTGAAAAGTGCATTTAAACCCCTCAAATCATCTAGGGGTTTCTGGAACCATCAGGTTAAGAAACATTTGATGGTTTCCTTTGCTGTGCGGAAGTGGGTCTTCCCAAAGGAAATGAAATCAGAATATTATAATCATAGTTGAATATCCATGCTCATAGCAGCACAATTTACAATAGCCAAATTATGGAGCCAGTCTAGCTGTCCATCAGCGGATGAATGGATCACAAAACTTTGGTACATACACACGATGGAATTTTACTCAGCCATAAAGAAGAATAAAATCACACCATTTGCAGGTAAATGGACGGAACTTGAGAATATTATACTAAGTGAGTACAGCCAGTCCCCAAGAACGAGTAGATGTATGTTTTCCCTTATATGTGGAAGCTAGAGAGACATTCAGGAATAAGGGCAACATCAGATAGATGAGCAGAGACCCCAGGGGAGTGACTGAGGGGGATTAGGGAAGGGAGGAGGGGACAACTCATGAAGAATGCAATAGTAGAAATAATGCCATGAACGTATACGAAATTGCCAATTTCAATCTCAAAGACTTGCGGGGTGAGGATGAGGAAGGGGAGGGTTCCCTGGTGGGGAGGGCAATGAGAGTTGTGTGCAAGCATTTTTCTGATACTCTGTACCCCAATATGATGTAAAATTACAATGTACCCAATAAAAAGAGAAATATTTGAACTCTATGGCCCCATCCGTCCTTTATTCCCTTCTCTCTCTTTCAATAAATGTTTATTATACATCTATTATGTATTAGAAATTATTTTACTATATTTCATCAGCTCTAAGTTATTACTGGTTGAAGGAAGCACCAATTTTTTCCAGGTTTCACTACGGAAGTACAAACATACAAGACAGGAGTTTAACAAGAGGCTTCTGTGTAATTTTTGGATTCAATGGAGTTACTGTCTGAGGGTATGAGTAATGAGAAAAAGACCTCCCATGCAGGAAGGAACTGCAGGAAAATGAATATATCTCAACTCTGGCATTGATTGGAGAGGGGAAAAGACAAACCTCTTATGAGAATTCAAACTATAAACCGGGCATAATGGCACACACCTATAATCCCAGTACTTGGGAAGCTGAGATAGGAGGATCGCAGGTTTCAGGCCAGCCTCAGGAACTTAGCAAGACCCTGTTTCAAAATAAAAAAAAAATTAAAAAAGGGCTGGGGTGTAGCTTGAAAGTAGAATGTTTCTGGGTTCAATCCCCAATACCAAAAAAAAAAACCCAGAAAAAGAAAAGAAAAAAAATTGAACTATAATTGATTAGCAGGACTGCTGCCTGGACTCACCATACTGGAGCAATCATAGAGCTGCAAGCAGAGAACTGAATTTTAAGGAGTCTCAATTTGGTCATTTCTCACATGAGTGAAAGAAACAAATGTAAATCCTTCTTGGAAGAATTTGACTTGCATCTGTGTTGTCCAATATGGTAGCCGCTAGATACACACATGGCTATATACATTTAATACCATGAACATGAAATAAAATGAAAAAATTTAGTTTTCTAGTTGTACCAGCCACATTTTAAGTATCCAAGAGTCGTCGGTGGCTGTCGATGACCATGTTGGGTAGAACAGACATAGGCGATGCCCATCATCAGAAAGTGTTCTTTTGGATAGTGTTGGCCAAGAGCAACAGTGACCCACCATTGATATAAGGTGTTGCCTGATTTCCAAGACAGGAAAGTGTGAGCAAAATGTGCGTGTTAGACACAATAAAATAAAGCAAATGCAGAGGTAGGGAGACACAAAGTTCTCTTGAGGACACAGCAGATAGGAGGCTAGGCAGCCTGGGGATCACTTGGGACCGAGTCAAGGCCTCTAGAAGTTCTACATCATGGATTCCTCTTCAGCCCCAGCATCTAGAGTTACCAGGAACCACTTGGACTGAGAGCTTACTGTGTGCGACTAACAGGGGAATTAGCACAAAATCTCATTACTCAGATGACCTTCCAGGCCCCTTGTTCTGTGGAAATTAGAATTGAATGCAGAATGACACAGTTTTTTGATATCTTTTCCCCACAATATGACTACCTTTAACCTTTGAAAATTAAATTCATTTTTTACAACGTTACTATGTAATCATTAGAGTAATATAATCATTTTCTGAGTCCCAAGAGAAGGCAGAACCAGTGTGAGGTTATGGAGTAAAAGCTTATAAAAAGTCATTTTCTATTTCTCATTTCTCTAGCTTCCCCCCTGCCCCCATCCTTCGACACATCTCTCTGATGGTTTTGGGGTTTGATTGAAGGTTTGATATAAGGTAGTTTTATGTTGGGAAGTATATGGAGCTACAGTAAGCCTAGAAGATTGGGTTACTGTTTGGGGTTTACACAGTGTCAAAACTATAGAAAATTTTGATTCATAATTCATTTTAACTATGGAGTGCTTAACTTCATGAGAAATTACTTTGTGGCTCTATATTTTTAGGTGCTACCTGTTTCTCTCCCAATCCAATGTATTACCTTATATAGAAAAACTAAAATTACTTAACATACTTTTTTCAGTTCATAATAAGGGATAATTGAAGAATGCTCTCCATCAGAAAGAGTGTTCTAATGAGCCTGGTGTGGTGGCAAACACCTGTAATCTCTGTACTTGGGAGGCTGAGACAGGAGGATTGCAGGTTTGAGGCCAGCCTCAGCAACTTAGTGAGACCCTGACTCATAACAAAAAGTAAAAAGGGCTGGGGATGTAACTCAAAGATAGAATGCCCCTGGGTTCAACCCCTAATATGAAAAAAGTATATTTTAATGAAAGAATTGCCCCATACAATTCTAAATAGTCCCTGGAGTGTGATAATGGATTGAAGCAGTAGCTTTTTATATGTGGGACAAGGTGGGAGGGGTGTTAAAGTGCAAGAAGTTGGAAATTAATGAAAGAGTTATGGAAGGAAACCTTAGACTTATTAAGTGCCTACTATGTGCCAGTTTTATACTAGGTGCTTCACATACATTATGCACATTATCTCATGCAACTCTATAAAGCAGATTATTATTATTTTTTTGCAGTACTGGGATTTGAACATTTGACCCCCAGGGGCATTTTACCTCTAAGCTACACCCCTAGATCTCTTTATTTTTTAATTTTGAAACAGGATCTCACTGAGTTGCTGATGCTGGCTTTGAACCTACGATCTTCCTGTCTCAGCCTCCCAAGTACTGGGATTAAAGGCATGTACCAGCATGTCTAGCTATTATCTTTATCTTATTAATAAGGAAGCTAAAACTGAGAGAGCTAAGTACTTTGCCCAAGGTCACTTAGTCAGTGACAGAGCCAGATTTTTGCCAACGCCACTCATTGGAATCACCTTGACAATGAGGAGATCTTGTCAATGACCCCACAATGATTAATACACTGGGAATTTTTCAGTCCTCATCTTGAATAACTGATCAGTGGTATTTGATGTCATCAATCTCTTCCTCCTCTTTAATATACTATCTATACTTGACTTCTAGGGCATGATACCATCTTGTATTTCTCCCAGTGTTACAAGACACACACAATTCTTTGATGGTTCCACCTCATCTACTTGAACCCATAGTAAGAAATGCCCCAGAGCTGAGTCCTTACATATCTTTCCTTCTCTAATGAAGCTCATACCCTAGATCAGGATTTCTCAGTCAGCATCATTGACACTTTAGGCCAGATAATTCTTTGTTGTGTGTGGCTCTCCTGAGCATCACAGGCTCTTGAGAAGCATCCCCAGCCTCTACCCACCAGATGCCAGCAACACCCACCCCAGTCACCCCCGTTGAGAACTACTGCCCTCTGTGGTCTCATTTGGCCCCCAATTCCCAAGTTTATATCCCAAATTTATATCTTCAGTCCAGACCTTTCCCCAGAGCTGCTGTTTCTCTCTCTCTCTCTCTCTCTCTGTATCTCTCTTTCTGTCTCTCTCTGTCTCTCTCTCTCCAATTTGGGGATCTTACATTTGGGTGTTCTATTACAAACTTGTTCCACTGTACTTTTCCCCATCTCAATTAATGGTATCCCCACAGGGTAAAGTTTCTCTTTCCTAAATTTCACATCCAACCCTTTAGGAGGTCTTGTTGGTTTTACTTTCAAAATGTATCCAGAATTCTATCCACTCCAATTTCATCTCCACATTCTTATCATTATCTCCCTGGTCCACTCCGCTGTCATCTCTGATCTAAATCATTGCCTTAGCCTCTTATCTGGTCTCTCTGCTTCCACCTTTGCCCCTGTATGACTTCATTTACCTGCCCACCCCACTCCACCTCTTGCCATTGTGTTTTCCTTACTGGTTCTCATGGTATTTCTGTGGAGGTGGGGCACGGGAGAGGATAATACTTAGAGCAACTGATTCAGCCATCTTGCTCCATCTCTTTCTCTTAATGTCTAGGTCTCTGTTCTTCACAAACACACAGGGAACCATTATGAAAACTGACCTCTGGTTAGGGCTAGGCTATGAAACAAATCCTCCAAAAGCCAAAGAATTAGTATAATACATACCATATTCTATGATTACACTATTAAGTTAAATATTTAATTTAATTTAACATGCATACTCACTTAAAAAACTGAATTTCCATGTATCTAAACATTTTCTAAAAGCCTGCTAATCCAAATAATTCATAGGTTAAAATAATAATAATAAAATCAGCCGGGTGTGGTGGCACCTGCCTGTAATTCCAGTACTTGGGAGGCTGAGACAGGAGGATCACAGGTTCAGGGCCAGCCTCAGCAACTTAGTGAGGTCTTCTGAAACTTAATGAGACCCTGTTTCAAAAATAAAAGAATAAAGTAGGGCTGGGGGTGTAGCTCAAAGGTAGAATGCCCCTGAGTCCCAGTATCACAAAACAAATTATATTAAAATCATAAAAAATGAAGGAAGGAAAAGGCAAACAGCTTGGAACTCAGTGGCAAGGAAGATACTAAATATTAGAATTTGTGTGATATGGTTAAAACAATCCTTAAATTTAAAGCCCTAAATGTTTATATTAATAACAAAGAAGGGCTAAACATTTATTAACTAAATGCTCAACTTAATCAAAAGAAAAAAAGAACAGAATAAACCCAGAGAAAGGTCGAGGAAGGAAAAAAAATGAGCAGATAGATGATTTTGGCTCACTCCTTCCTTTGTCACATTATTCTTAAAGGCTGCAGAAGATTCTAGTCTATTGCAGTAATTATCCACTTATGCTGATCATTTAATTTATAGATATGAGAATACATAATTATTTCCACAGGAAAAAAAATTAAAAATAGAATTGCGAGGCTAAAAAACTTGCCCATGCTTAAGGTCTTTGATATATCTAGGGATTGGTTATACTGACCTCAATTTACGTTGTGATCATCTTGGTACCCTGGTACGTTGAATACCAGCCTACGCTCCCATCCATGTATTCTCACTACCGACATGCACATTCATCCCTCAGATACTGGAAAATGAGATAATGATCTCACGAACTTTGTATACTCAAGCATTCAGTAGCTGACTTCTTGTAGTTAGAATGCCAGAAATACCAGGATTGGCAAGCACTTTGCCAAAGCTTTATCGATAGGAAACCTAGACTAGAAAGTGTTGGATCATTTGGATGATTGGATCATTTCCCCAGGTAGAACTGTCAGAATCAATGAAGAAAGAAAGTAATCAAACTCACTCATTATCACAATCCAATTTTGCATGTCAGCCAGCAAAACAATTCTGAGGACAATTAAACCTGGGTCTCCAGTTATGGGACCAGCAATATTCGAGAATTTCGAGAATTCATAGCCAGTCCTTATTTCTTTACCCCCAAGTTTGAGATGACTATTTTAGGTTGGGCACATATGATTACTTCTATGTTAAACCTACTTAGACCTTCAATATTGTTGTTCTTGAGCCTGATAATACCTACTGAATAGAAGGGAGACTAGATAATAATAGGTAATAGATAAAGAACAGCAATATTCGTTCTGAATTCTCTGAGAAACTGAGGTGTACAGAATTTCTAGCTATGTTTTAAAAGAAACTATTTCTGGTTTTGTACCATTACTCCATAAGATGAAATCATCCGAAGTGAAAAATAAGGGGAGTTGGTATCTTTTCTCTAGGTCTAGAAAATTACTGAAAACTTAGAAATATTTGAAAAAATCAATAGACAACACATGAGTAGTACTCAGAGGCAGTTACACATAAGCTTTTAAGGTTCCAATTATTTTATTGATAATTTATCCTTTTGAAAAACTTCATTATGACAGCTCTTTAGTGAGTGACTTATGGTTCAGTCATAACGATAAAAATGAATTTCAATTTTTGGAATACTTTTCATTAAAATTTCAATAAATTTTCATTAAGGACTATTGTTTGTACACTCTGAAATTTCTCTTAATTATGCATCCTGTAGTCTTTTCCCATTTAAAATAGATTGTCAAGGAACCAAAGTTGTAAAATGTCTAAAGAATACCTGCAGGTCCTAGAATGACTTAGCACCCATCCTGAACAGAAGACTCCTCACTTTGTCAAACTATCCCAATAATCGATACAGACATAATTACTTTTGGCTGACTCTAAAAGTGCCCAATCCATTTTACAAAGCCTATTCTAGATTACCAATTTTCAAGTTTTCTAAATCCTCCTCAAAATTGTACAAACACCTTTCCATTTAATGAATTATTGTACAAGGTATTAGATCAATGTATCTAGACCTGTGCTATCCAATCGGGTACACTAGCCACATGTAAATTTAAATGCCACTTAAATGCAAACTCGCTAAAATTAAATCAGATTTAAAACTCTATCCCTCTCTTACCACTAGCCACATTTCGAGTACACAATAGCAACACTGCTCTAGTGGCTGCCCTGTTGGACAGCACCAACACTGAACATTCTATTGAATGCATGATAGAACATTACAGAACGTTCTATTGGACAGTGTTGCCTGGGACACATCAATTCAATATCCCACATAAAGAGTAAATAGGGTTTAGGCCTATAATATTTGAGGGTATAAATAAATATATTCATAACCCTGTGATATTTGAGATGTTTTTTGAACTTGGGTTTTGATATTGGGTTCAAATATCTTTAGAAACCAGGAAGGTAACATGTGTGTGCAAATCACCCTGGTGTAAGACTGCAGAGAAATTTGCAATATCTAGAGAAATACCTGCCAGCATCTGCCAGTGTCTCTTCTGGGTCCTACTTTTTATTTTATTTTATTTTATTTTATTTTAATTTATTTTTTAAATCCAGGACTGTGATCCCATAGGGTCCCAACAAGAACACTTCTGCTTTACTTAAGTAAAACCTTGGACCTTGAAAAGGATTTTGCTCTGTTTGTCTTCTAGGTAAAACAGTAGACTGGAAATTCAAATGTACTTGTGAAATCCAAATACAATTTCATATATTAGTGGTCTTTTTTTTTGGTACTGGGGATTGAACCCAGGGGCATTCTACTCCAAACTACACCGTCACCACTATTTATTTATTTTTGTTTTGAAACAAGGTCTCACTACGTTGCTGAGAGTCTCACTAGGTTACCGAAGCTGTCCTTGAATCTGTGATCCTCCTGTCTCAGCCTCCCAAGTACTCACACTACAGGTGTGCACCACCACCCTTGGCTTATGGAATAGCCTTATGGAATCAAGGTACACAACTATGGCATAGCCTATACCATTGAGTCTCAAACTTTTGCATGCATCAGAATTACTGGGAGGCTTGAATTTTGCTTTGGTAGGTCCTGGGTGGTGGAAGCAAGGATATTACATTTCTAATACATTCTCAGGTGAGGCTGATACTGCTAGCTAGAGGATCACGCCTTGAGAGATACTTGTTTATGTAATTACTCTTAGTTCTTCTCCGCTTAGGTTATTTTCCTGTGTCCAGCTTTTAGATATTAATCACATTTATGCTTCTGGGAAAAGAGAGCATCCATGCAGGAAGTGAAAGATCCGCAAGTTAGTGCCATCCTCTGGGTCTTAGGAGAATGGAAGAGGCCTAAGGATGCTAGGACTCCAGACAAAATTACTAGAAATATGAGGGGCATACTCAAGAAAGGGGAAGGAAAGTTGGGCACAATCTAAAGACTCCATGGTTTTCCAGTAATGGGCCTAAGCAAAGAAAGAGCAAACAAGTATTCTAGCTTTAGATAATTCAACTGCAGCTCAACCAAAACCAGATTCCAGATAAGGGAGAAGAGACCAAGAGTAATGTCACATTAACAAATAAAGGCCCTGAGGAGTTGGCACCACTGGGATAGATTGCCAAGAGACGCTGGAGGTACCAAACCATCGCTGCTTAGAGGAGGAAAAGGGGAAACTGAGGGAGGAGGTCTCCAAACTGAAAGGACATAAGATATATTAAATTATATTTCGGGTATTGCCTCTGTCCATCTGTGATGTACAAACTAATATGGCACCTACCCTGAAATGAAACTAGGCCTTCAGACCAAAGAGCTGGAGTTACCATTTCAGAAGACCTCTTGGCTATTAATTACAGAGCACATCTCCATGTCTTTTAGGTTTAGCCATTTGTCTCTCCTTGGAAACCCTGACACTCTTTATAGGAGCAGTTGGTGCTGCAGAGAACACACTTATATTTCATTTCATTGGCATCTGGCTCACAAAACATCTCCATGAATGATCCATCATATTTGTGTAATGCAAGTGACTTAGCTCGTGCTTCTTGACCACCATCCATATGCTGAGTGTGTTGCCTGCATTTCCTCCTTTAATCCTTACAACTCTGGGAGTCGGGGACTCTTTTGTACCCATTGTATCTATGATGTAGGTCCAGAGGCATATAAATTTACAACGACCGAAAGTTTGAAGCATGCAGTTTTGATAAAGTAAATGATTAGTTGATTTTTCATTCTCCGAAGTCTCAATGTTGTGGCACATGTCTGGCTGCCCTGACTGCGTGGCCCTGACTGCTAAGCAGGCACTTCTAAAATAACAGATTCCTTAGAGAAATCCAAAGTGGTTTTCAGACTTCCTCACTCACTAAAAAAAATGTCACCGAAAGGCAGGTGGGGAGGGGGCAAGTGTTACCTTCTTTGTTTTGTAGGTTATGCAATTTAAGCACAGGAAGGTTATTTATCCAAGGTCACCGAGAAGAGTTTCCAAATTGTGTGCAGAAGGCCCATGTTGACCTTAGAGAAAGACTCAGGAAGCTCAAGGACCTGCCGTGAAAGGCCTGGCTTTTCAACAGTTGCAGGGTGTACAATTTCTGATGCAGGGGTTACTTTCTAAGGAGAGTGGTTAGAATCTCACTATTTGTGATTCACTCAGGACACTGTAGGCTATAAAAATTTTGTAGAAAAATAATGGGACATCCATCATTGCATAACTGTCCGGGGTATTAAAGGATTCTGGTTACATTTCTCTTAAAACATCCAATGTCCCAAGAAGAGTCAGGTCAAAGGCTTCCCCCTCTTTCCATCAGCATATCTCCTATTATAAAGTAAACCAAAAGGAAAACAGAATTTGCTTTCATTGAAACCATCTATCCTACGAAGCAAGGGCAATCCTTTCCCCTTCATATTACCATAGCAGAAAAACCCACAAGGTAAAATCCTGTCCTTAGGAAGTCTCCTCAGAACACCTCTCCAATGTGGTCTCCATGCTGCCTCCAAAGTCCAGCATGCGTCACAGGGCTGAACCTAGAGAGTCCTGCCAAAGAAAGTCAAGTGACTGTGACACGAGGACCTCATCTCAACTCTAGGTCACTTATAGTCTTTGAAATTCTCTCTAGCGATTTGGAACAGAAGTAAATGGGTAGACTGAAGAAGAAGACACACAGGAGCATGTCAGAATGAGGGAAGGGTGGGCAACTGGCTATCTCTTGGCTCCCCTGTTGCTTGGGGACATCTTTGCTATCTTGGAAGTCATTGCTGATGACACAGAGCTTTGGTCCACAGATGAAACCATTGTGTCATCTCATCTAAACCAGCAGCCTCCAGTCTTGGGGAGCCAAGCCTCAAAGAAAAGATGGGGGAAGAGGGGCTTTCTACTCCACCCACACCTGCCTTAAAATCGTTGCATAGGTTCAGAGGCAACTGTGAGGGGGCAAGGTAGCTCCTGTCCACTGTCAAGATACCTCTTTGGCCAGATAGGGGGCTGTACATTGCAAATGGCAACTGGAATGGAGACTGGGGCCTGAGAAATGCTAAGCAAACAAGAAACTCAGGCTTCCTGATTGCTCTCTCATAAGCCTTTCTCTTTGGAGTGCATCAGATGCATCCCAACAAACGGGGAGGCTGTGAGCAACCCTAGTGCATCTGACTACCAGGGGTTGCTACAGAGACTGCCTGACTTGATTTCTACAGACAAGACCAGGTTCTGAGGTGAACCCCAAGAATTGTGCACCTGCAGTGGGGAAGAGATGCAGGAGGTGAGAGGAAGAAAATCCTGATGATAAGATTCCACCTTTGCCTGGCACCCACTGTCTCTGATCCTGCCATGTTCCTTCTGTCTCCTTGCCCCACCTCATGTCCAGGGAAGAGATTTTTGGATCTAAGAATAAGGACACGTAAATTAATATAAAGATCATGGAGGAGCTTGGGTTTGTAGTGGAAAAGCCTAGGCTTTAGGTTCAGGTAGCCTGGGTTTGAATCTTGACTCTGACCTCACTAGTTTCATGATCTTGAGGCTCTCTGAATGAAATGGCAGAAACAATTTTTACCCTGCAGGGCTGATGGGAGGGACTGCTCAAGATAGAAACTGGAGTAGAGTCTGGGGTCCCCACTTCCCCTTCTCCCCTTCCCCAGCTGCTATCTAGGCAATCATCATTTCCTGCCAAATTTATTACCTAAATAGGCTCCCAAATGACTCCTTTCCTCTCTTATTATCAATGTTACGGTGCTTCAGGGCTGCATCATCTCTTGTCTCGACCACAGAAGCACCATAACCAGTTTATTACTATTATTATCATTTTTCTCTCCTTCAAGTCTAGGAGTCAGGTTAATCATCAGAAATACAGCTCCAACCACATCTTTCTCCTCTCATACCCCAGGTTGGGTGCCCTAAAGATTTTTCTTTCCCTGGTGTTATGGTTAGATAGAGAATGTCCCCTGAAGAGCTCATGTATTTATGTTCAGCATTGATGCAATTAAGTCATGAGGGCTGTAATTTCATCAGTGGATAAACCCATTGTAATGGATTTACTGGGTGGTAACCTAGGCAGATGGGGTGTGGCTGGAGAAGGTGGGTCCCTGGAGTGTGGCCTTAGCGACTGTGCTTTTGTCTTTGAATCCCCTTGCATTTTTGCTCCCTTACTTCTGGCCTATGTGATATTAGAGCAGAGCCCTTGTTTCCCTCTCTCTACTTCCTACTGCCATGTCCTGAGCTCTGCAGACCCTGGCCTCACCTGGACTGAACCCCGAAAACTGTGAGCAAATAAATCTTCCTTTCTCTAAGCTGTGTGGTTAGTTGCTTTGGATCATAGCAGTAAGAATGTGAACTGAGACACCTGGTATTTCTGTACTTCAAAAAAAATCTGTCTGCTTATGCACAGACAACAGGCTTCTCCACTGAACTCTGAATGTCTGGATGGTAGAGACAGACATCTTTGTGAACCCACACAGTGTTCCATAGAGAGTAAGTCTGGAATGGAGACTCATCCATGGCTGAATGAATGGTCACATATTAATGGAGTTAAAAGAGCTGGTACTTAAAAGATACTTAGCAAACAGTTATAGTTTTAAGAAATAAATAGTTTAAAGCTGGGCTGTATGGTACATTCCTATACTCCTAGTACTTGGGAGGATGAGACAGGAATATTGCAGGTTCTAGGCCAGTACACAATAACTTAGTGAGACCCTGTTTCAAAAAATAAAATGGGTTGGGGGTGTAACTTGGAGGTAGAATGCCTCTGGGGTCAATCCCCAGTAATACACACACACGGTTTAAATGTTTGAAATCGAGATGTTTCTGGAATTCTGGTTTTGATCCTTGATCATAATTTTTAATATAATTTTATTGGTGCATTGTAATTATACATCACAATGAGGTTTAGAGTGATAGAAACATCCATGCACACAGCATTTGGTGTGTTTCCCTCCAGATCACAGGTTAGAGGAGGTTATGGAGCCTCCAATATTAATAATATTGTTGAGCCAGTCTCAGAAAGTGAAGGGTCATACACTTTCTCTCATATGAAGAAGGTAGAGAGAAATTGGGAAACAAAAGAGACTTCAAATGACATTTTTTTTCATGTGGATTATTAAGGTTGACTTGGAAGATAGAAGGCAACCTGAGATTTGTTCAATGAATTAAATGAATGAATGGACCCTGTGAGATATAGGCAGGTACTGTTATCTCTCTGATTAGTGAAGACAGTTTAGCTCAAGGAGGGTGGTACTCAGCTCTGGCCCAATCACCTGTAAGCAGGTGGTAGCGCCTGAAGCAAGGTCTGCCTGTCTGCCTGCCAAGTCAGTTTAGCATAAAGTTCTCTCATTAGAGTAAAACAGCATCTAGTTTGGTGAGTGCGGAAGCCAGGCATTTTCCTTCTTGACTCTGCATTACTGGGTTTGGTTGGCGGTGGTTTTGCAAGTCCAGGAGCCTGGCACCTACAGACAACAGCTGCTAGGATTGCTGTGACCAGGTAAAAAACTGATTTGCAAAAAGCAGCAGCTTTTGGCACACTGGTTGTTCCCCTGTCGAATGAAAGGGAGGTCACATCAGATTGCCTCTGGAAACTCCGAGCTCCATTAATATTGAATCATTCAACTGTTAGAACTCCCCAGTCCAGCATCCTCACAGCCCTGTTAGATGATTCGCACGCAGATTCCTTCTGGTGCGTAACAACTACACACAGAACCTACTGACATAGCCGAAGAGATACAAGCCCCACAATGCATCAGGGCGGCCAAAGCAAAAGCACCCAAGAGAGTGTAAAGAACATAAGCAGAAACCCAGCGGGAAAGCTTATTCCCATTACAAGAGGCAGCAGCAATAGAGGGGAGTGTGTTAGTTTAATGTATTTTATGTCTTGGTATACCAGATGGCTAGTTGATTAGAGCAAAAACAGAGCTGGACCTGGCTTTATGCACAGCACCAGGCTGGGGCTCAAGTCCCTTGCCTTTCCCTTCTAACTGTGGGACCCAGGGAAAGTTACTTAATCTTAATGAATCTTGGTTCTTCATCCTCAAAATGGGTACCCAAAATATAAGTTCTTCTAGGGTTTGGGTGGAGAATGAAATGAGATTTTTGTGGGTACTGCTGAGAGAGTGCCTAGCTCTTGGCAGGTGTTCATAGTCTTTCACCAGAAAATAAAGTATGAGCTGGGCATGGTGGCACATGCCTATAATCCCAGTACTTGGGAGGCTGAGACAGGATTGCAGGTTCATGGACAGCCTCAGCAACATATCAAGACTCTTAGCAACCTGGAAAGACCCTATATCAAAACAAAAAATAGAAAGGGTTGGGGGTGTAGCCCGGAGGTAGAATGCTCCTGGGTTCAATACCCAGTAGCACACACACATACACACACGCATACAAAAGAAAGAGAGGAGAGGAGAAGAGAGGAAAGAAGAGGAGAGGAGAGGGAGAGGGAGAGGGAGAAGGAGAGGGAGAGGGAGGGAAGGAGGGAGGGAGAGAGAGAGAGAGAGAGAAAGGAAGACAAAAGGGGCACAAAACACCATCTGCTGTGTGTTAGTGTTGTGTTGTTACACAACAGGAGCCTAGGCACACCTTATCTGGGTCTTTTGTTCAGAGTTTTGCAAAGCTGAAATCTAGGGATTGTCTCGCTATATTTTCATCTGGCTGCTTGACCAGGGAAGGATTTTCTGTCCATCTCCCTCGGGCGGGCTGTTGGTTGAATTCATGGCTGTAGTATTCACTGCAGCTTATTTCTTAAAAGCCAGCAACAGGAAAGATAGCCAGGAGTGGTGTAGCTGGGTCATACGGTGGCTCCATTTCTTGTTTTGTGTTTATGGCAGCACAATTCACAATAGCCAAATTATGAAACCAACCCAGGGTCCGTTGACAGATGAATGGATGAAGGAAATGCAGTGTATACACACAATGGAATTTTACTCAGCCCTAAAGAACAAAATTATGCCATTTGCAGGAAAATGGATGGAACTGGAGAATATTATGCTTAGTGAGATCAGCCAGTCTCAGAAGGTCAAGGCCTGTATGTTTTGTCTCATATGTGGAAGCTCTAGAGAAAATAGGAAACATAAGGGACTTTAAATAATGTAGAGAGAGACCTGTAGAGCAGTGGACTGGGTTGGGGATGGGAGTTAGGGAGGGGAAGATGGAGGATTGAAGAAGGAAACAATTCAAATAATTCTAGGGCAAAATGTGAAGGTTCCCCTACCAATTCCACTGACACATGTAGGGAGGGAGGAGTAGGGAGTAGTGTGGGATGCAGAGGGAAATAATACCAAAAGCTATGTGCATGTATATTTGTATCACATTGAACCTCACTATGATGTTTAATTGCAGTGCACTAATGAAATAATTTTTTTAAAAATCCACCAACAGAGAGGGAGAGTCTATAGTCAAAGTCTTTGACTTTGGGAAGGCATAGATCCTCTTAAAAAAGGGTTCACTTGTAACTTAGTGAGGTCCTGTTTCAAAATAAAAAATAAAATAGGGCTGGGGGTGTAGAGTACCCCTGGGTTCAATCCCCAGTACCATATACATACATAGACACACACACATATACACATACATACACATACACACACACACAGATACACACACATATGTACACACACATGCACACATGCACACATACAGATACACACACACACACACACACACACACACACACACACACACACACACTGGCTTATATGGTCAGGTTAGGCCCACCAATATAATTTCCCTTTGATGAAGTCAAAGTCAACTGATTAGAGATCTTAATTACATCTTTATGTTTGCCATATACTGTAACATCCCGATGATGCTATCCAATCACCTTTGTCATATCTATTGATTAGAAGGTCATGGGTCCTGCTCACACTCAAAGGGACACAGATACTAGAAGGTGGGAACCACAAGGGCCATCCTAGGGTGTGTGCACCACCATTGTGAGGAAGGAAGAAAATATCAGCATGTTCATTTGTATTCACTTTGTGCAAATAATCTGTGTCTCGCTTTCTCCATCTGTTAAATGGGAATAATACTTCCTGCCCGGACTACCTCCTAGGTGAGGCTCTGAAGAGAAAATGTTGAGACCCACTAGGGAATAGACATAGTACATCATACAACACAGGCAGGAAGGCAAAAAAGTTTTTTTTTGTGGTACTGGAGGTTGAATCCAGGGGCATTCTACCTCTGAGCCATACCCTCAGCACTTTTTATTTTTTCTTTCTGAAACAGGGTCTCACTAGGTTGCTGAATGTCTTGTTAAGTTGCTGAGTGTCTTGCTAAGTTTCTGAGACTGGCCTCGAACCTGCGATCCTCTTGTCTCAGCCTTCAAGTATTGGGATTACAGGTATTTGCCACCATACCTGGACCATCTGTATACTGACTCTTAACATTTATCCCCCAGTTTAGCACTCTCCTCTGACAGTCAAACATGTAGCCAACTGCCATGTTGTCTGAGGGTCCTGGCTGGTCCAGGACTGAGTGGCTTCCTGAGATATGGGACTTCCAGTGTAGAATTGAGATGATCCTGGGCCAAGTGCCCACTGAACACTCACACACAAATACCTAAACTCAGTAAGTTATCATCTCTGATTTAAGACTCAGACAAGCAAGCAAGAACAGCTCAAGGCATCTTCTCTTTTCTGCCCCTATATAATTTCCCCCACAGATATGCAGGGTCCTCCTGAGATAGTTAAAGCACTTCAAGGCTCCCTGGGTTTTATAACAAGCTTAGAACAACCCTTGATGTTCCTGTTTCCTGGCTGTTCACTGCTAAGGGCACTTCACCCAAAATGTGTCACAGGAAGGTCCTTGGCACTTCTCCTCTTCCTATGTCCTTCAATTGCTGAAGATGATTGACAAACAAATCTGCCATTTCGTTCTTCTCCTGCCTAAGGGCAGCAATTGAACCTGTTTCTCCATTTAGCTCTAGCATCGGAATGGTAGCTCTAATGAAGGTAGTGCAGCCTGAGAGGAAGACCATGGGCTTTCAGAAAACTTTAGGAGGCATCGAATGGACTTTAGAGTCAACCGGACTTGGGCTTCAGGCTGTCTTTAAGAGGTTTGCGAATATTTTAGAAGCTTACCCAACTCTCTGGGCTTTAGTTTCTCTCTTTGTTAACCTTGCGATTTTTTTGTAGAGATTTAGAGGGGCTGGAATGTGGGAAGGTGCTGGCATAGTTTCTGGCATACAGCAGGAGCTCATTAATTGACTTCTCATCAACCATGTGGTTTCTCTTTCCTGGTTCTCAGTCAGGACTGGTGTCATTCCTAGCTCACTGGATTTAAAGAACAGCTGGTGAACTCATTGGTCATATGCTTGGCCAAGAAGTTGGGTACTATTCAAATCAAACCCAAACTGAGATTCCAGCTAATGCCAGTTAGAATGGCAATCATCAAGAACAAAAGCAGTAATAAATGCTGGAGAGGATGAGGGAAAATGGCAACACTAATACACTGTTGGTGGAACTACAAACTAGGACAGCCACCATGGAGATCAGTGTGGAGGTTTCTCAGAAGATTGGGAATGGAACCACCATATGACCCAGCGATAGTGCTCCTGGGCATCTTTCCAAAGAAATTGGAATCAGAATATTATAGCGATCCTAGCATATCCATGTTCATAGCAGAACAATTTACAAGACCCAAATTATGGAACCAGCCTAGGTGTCCAACAACAGATGAATGGATCACAAAACTATGGTATATGGACACAATGGAATTTTACTCAGCCATAAAAAGAATAAAATCATGTCATCGACAGGAAAGTGAATGGATCTCAAGAATATTATACAATGGAATTCTACGCAGTCACAAAGAAGAACAAAATCACATCATTCGCAGGGAAATGGAGAGAACTAGAGAACATCATGCTAAGTGATATTACTAAGTCACTAAGAGTAAAAAATCGGATGTCCCCCCTAATCTGTGGGAGCTAGATAGAATGGGACTTAGAAGGGACTTAGAAGGTAAGAAGAAGAAATCTTTAGATGGACAAAGAAGGTAACCTAACTGAGGGAGTTGGGACAGGGGTGGAGGGAAACACACTATAGCACATGATGTACATACACAAACCTATAAGACTCAATCACTATCTGGAGCATGAAAGGGAGGGAAGGGGGAAGGTAGAGGGTGGGATTGGAGGGAGGGCTAAATGTGCAATGTGTGCATGTATAATGTTCATACCCTGACATATATCAAAATGTATAATTACAATGCACCAATAAATGAACATAAAAAAAGAATATCATACTTAGCAAGATTAGACAGTCCCCCAAATGAATACATTTATGTTTTCTCTTCTATGGAGAAGCTAGAGAGAAATTTGAAAATAAGGACAACATCAGGTAGAAGAGCAGAGACTCCGATGCAGTGACTGAGGGGGGTTAGGGAAGGGAGGAGGGGAAATGTATCTATGCAAAATTACCAATTCCAGTTTCAAAGACATGTACAGAAAGGGGAAGGGATGGGGTAGGACTTGGAGGGAAGTGCTCCAAGAGTTGTGTGCACGTATGTTTCTATCACTCCATACCCCAATATGATGTATACTTACAATTCAGCAAACAAAAACAAACAAACAAACAAAAAACCCAAACAAGTTAGGTGCGATAGCCACAGACCCAATTATACACTTAATCAATGTATAGAGTAGGATGTCATTGCAGAAATAACAACACGGAAATGTGGTATATGACAAACTTGAGGTAGAAAAATTGATAAAAATTTAGAAGGATGTCAGCCTTTTTGTTTGAGATCCTATCACTCAGAGACCACTCTCTCGCCAGGTTACTTTAAGACTATGTAGACTCTGAAATTTAAAAGGAACTAAGCCAAATTGATCCATAGTCTGTTTCCTGACTTTGTATAATGTCATTATACAAAAATAGAATATGCTTGCCCATCACCAGGAAAATCCACTGGGACTTTAAAAATAGCTATTTCAATTTTGAATTTTTAAGTAGGAACTAAAGAGGTCCAAGCGAATGCAACAAATTGGCACATATCTTAAAAATGTGTGCATGTGAATTTTAAACCAAGTTTTCTCTTTTTCCTTGTTGAAAATTTATTAAGGTAGAGAATTAGGAAAAGCAATCCTAAAGACATAGCTTTATGGTTTAACCACTGAGAAATGTATATACTGTTATCATCATGGTGTGTTTTCCTAAGTCACACATGCATGAGCACTTACACGCATGTTTGCATACACACTTGCCATCTATGTACTGACTCTGACATTGATCCTCCAGGTTAGCGCTCTCCTCTGAAAGCCAAACATGTAGCCAACTGCTATGCTGTCCGATGGTCCTGGCTGGCCCAGGACTGAGTGGCTTCCTGAGATATGGGATGTCCAGTGCTAAAATTGAGATAATCCGGGGCCAGGTGCCACTGAATACTCACACACAAGTATCTTAAACT
Source organism: Glis glis (assembly GCA_004027185.1). NCBI lineage: Eukaryota > Metazoa > Chordata > Mammalia > Rodentia > Gliridae > Glis > Glis glis. The sequence continues at coordinate 33,798 of PVJS01001361.1, read as the reverse complement.
CAGTAAGTACGAAAGTGAACTCACCTTTCCTATCCCAACACCTTCTGCTCCTTCAGCGGTCTCATCTTAAGGTTTGGTGCCATTTTCCATCCATGTGACCAATCCAGGAACGGAGGACTAATTCTTGAGTCTTTCCTGTTTCTCTTTCCATATCCAACAGGCAATCTGGCACCAAGTTCTGGTCATCCCAGCCTGGTCAGTAACTCTGACTGCTATGCCTTCTAACAGGAACTCCTTCCTTCTTTTCCCCTCCCTCCCTCCCTCCCTCCCTCCCTTCTGCCCTCCCTCCTGCCCTCCCTCCCTCCCTTCTTTCTTCCTTCCCTCCCTCCTGCCCTCCCTCCTTTCCTTCCTTCCTTCCTTCTTCAATCCAAGTTCCACCAAACAAACAGAGCACTGATCCCAAGGATTCAAACATCATTATATCACTCTTCTGCATAAAACCAGAGCTTTAGTGCCTCCTATTGCTCTTTAGATAAAGATCTGAACTCCTTAGCATGACCCACAAGGTTCTCTTGAATCTCACTAGCTTTGTCAAGCTAATCCTTCCCTAGGGCCCCTCTCTCTCTCAACACATTAAAATGCTGCAGCATTGAACCTATGACCAACCACAAACTTCCAGGCCTTTGCACCTGCCTTCCAAGACCCAGCTCAGACACTCTGTTCTCCCAGGAAGCCCACTTTGAAGCCAACAAACATGCTGCCGGGCATGGTGGCACACGCTTGTAATCCTAGTACTGTGGGAGGCAGAGACTGAAGGATCTGGGTTCACGGCCAGCTTCACCTCTCTCTCTCTCTCTCTCTCTCTCTCTCTCTCTCTCCCTGTCTCTCTCTCTCTCTCTCTCTCTCTACTTAGTGAGGCCCTCCACAACTTTGTGAGACCCAGTTTCAAAATAAAGTATAAAAAATAGGGCCGGGGGTGTAGCACGGAGGTAGAACACCCCTGCGTTCAATCCCCGGTACCACAAAAAAAAAAAAAAAACATTTTATGCTCTTTCTAATAAGTTCATGCAACTTACACATCGGCATAATTTTAAGGTTGAAAAAGTCTTAGGGAACCTACTGGGAGATCTTGTATCAGACTGGGGGGGTTGTCTTCTTAATAAACTTAAGAAAAATTTCCCAAGGAAGCTGGGTATGGTGGCACACACCTATAGTCTGAACTGCTTGGGAGGCTGAAGTAGGAGGATTGTGAGTCAGAGACCAGCCTGGGCGACATAATGAAACCTTAAATCTTATAAGAAAATAAGGGAGCTCAGGTTGTAGCTCAGTAGTAGAGCACGTGCTTGAGTTTCTGGGTTTGATCCCCAGCAACACACACACACACACACATATATATGCACATACGCCCATGTGTGTACATGTGCACACACACACACACACACACACACACACTCCCAAAAGGGATTACATTTTCTCAGTCTATTAAATTAAGCAATGATTCTTCACTTTTGCACACTAGAATCACCTTCATTGCTTTTAAAAATTGCAGATGCTTTAACCCTTTCCATCGCAATTCTGTTTGTCTGCAGTGGGAGTCTAGGAATTGATGTGTTTTAAACCTCCCCAGATGGTTTTAATATGATTTTACTATGTATGTGAGGTTGAGATCCACCACCTTCATCTCGCCTCTGCAATTCCACTTGGTATTTATACAAATCATTCCTTCCTAACCTAAGATTAACTAGGGGCTTCCTCACTTAATCACAACCTGGAAATCTTCCAGGACATGGTTTCCTGCTTGTGCATCAGGGACCAGCTTTAGCATCAATGAAATTATATCTATATATATGGTGGTACTGGGGATGGAACCCTGGGGCATTCTTCCTCTGAGCTACACCCCCAGCCCTATTTTATTTTTATTTTGAAACAGGGTCTTGATAGATTGCTGAGAGTCTCACTACTTGCTGAGGCTGTCCTCGAAACTGTGATCCTCCTGTCTCAGCCTCCCAAGTACTGGAATTACAGGTGTGAGCCACCACCCCCGGCTTAAAATGATAGTTTGATGGTCATGTTTCTGAATTATGTCTTTATTACTCTATTGATCTAAACTCGGAAAGGGAGGCAATGGATTTTCACCACTAAATCCCAATAAAGGAGGGAGAAATGAAAGGCACAGTTGGCTAGACAGGTGCTTCTTACCTATCCAGGGACAGTGTCACCCCCTTGGGGACATTTGGCAGTACCTGGAGACATTTTTGGTTGTAACTGGGGGCTGCTCCCCTCACCAAGTAGGTGCAGGTCCTACCATGCCCAGGGATGTTACTAAGCATCTTGGGATACACAGGCCAGCCCCTTCCCCCATTGCAAAGAATGATTCAACTCAAAACAGCAGCAGTGTTGAGGTCGAGAGGCACCCCTCCCCCAGATTGAGAGATGACTCCAAAGCTTCCTTGTAGCATTAAAATATGTTGCTCAGTGACGACCTGGGCAAGAAGTCATTGAACAATAGGAGAGACTGGGGTGAAGGTGGCAGATGAATGTAAGTTTTGCAATGAAAGAAATGGTGGATGTAACCATTAAAGAAATTTTAAAGCCGGGCGTGGTAGCGCACACTTGTAATCCCAGTACTTTGGGAGGCGGAGACCGGAGGATCCGGGTTCACGGCCAACCTCAGCGTGCATGTGCGCACGATCTCTCTCTCTCTCTCTCTCCCCTCTCTCTTCTCTCTCTCTCTCTCTCTCTCTGTCTGTCTGTCTGTCTCTCTCTCTCTCTACCTAGTGAGGCCCTCCGCAACTTCGTGAGACCCGATTTCAAAAATAAAGCATAAAAAATAGGGCCAGGGGTGTAGCGCGGAGGTAGAACGCCCCTGCGTTCAATCCCCAGTACCGCAAAAAAAAAAAAGAAAAAAAAAAGAAATTTTAAGGTGAGCTGGATGTGTTGGCACACGTCTGTACAATCAATACTTGGGAGGCTGAGACAGGAGGATTGCAGGTTTGAGTATAGCCCCAGCAATTTAGTGAGACCCTGTTTAAAAAAAAAAAAATATATATATATATATATAAAGGGCTGGGGGGTGTAGCTCAGAGGTACAACCTCTGGGTTCAATCCCCAATACAAAAAGAAAGAGAGAGAGGAAGGAAAGAAGGAAGGAGGAAGAGAGGAGGAAGAAGGAGGGAGAGAGAGAGAAAGAAAGAAAGAAAAAAAGAAAAGAAAGGAAAAGAAAAGAAAGGAAGAAATTTTAAGGCGGAGATGGGTGAATTGAAGGAAGTGTGTTGTCAAGGTTGTCTCTTGGCCAGTTCTTATTGATTCTCTGTGTGTGAGCTCCGGACCAGCAGCATCAGCAGCATCCTGGGAACTTGTTAGATGTACAAATTCTGAGGCCCTGCCCTAGATCTAATACATCAGAAAACTCTGGGGTCCAGGTCCAGCAATCTAACAAGCCCTCCAGGCGAATCTGCTGTTGCGGCAGTCTGGCAACCCCGTTCTAGACCATATGCTGGCTTGTCTGAAGGTCTGCTGTGGTGTGGTATGATGCACGCCTGCCAGAGTCAGCCTCATTCTTGGGAATAGCAGGGTCGAGGAGATTGTAAGAGAGTTTATAAAGAGAGCCAGCTGGTCTGCAGGGGAGATGAGCAGGAGGTAATGCTTCCTGACAAGTCCATTTAGGGATTTTATTCTTTCGTGGGATAGCTGTCATGAAGTTTCAAGTGTCAGTGCAATCAGGCATGCCGGGTGGTCAACAACAATATTTCTGGGTAGAGCTTTAATAGCCACGGGAAAGGGAAGGGGGCGGGGGAAGTAAGTTATAGAAAAAGTCCTGAGGATCAGAATCCAGGGGATGGCCCTTTCTTTTCTCATACGCCTGAAGACTTAATTGAATTCTGTTTTACTCACTTGCCCCACCTCCCTCTCCCGATTTATTCCATTGAAAATCTCACTGCTTAAAGGTAAGCTAGGATTTATCATTCTTAGCCCTAGACCTGGTCCTTGCTATTTCAGGGACTGTTCAAAGGAAGTAAAGTCCTAACCCTTGAAGTGTGCCCATGAAATGAAAGGGACCTGACATTTGGAAAATCCACATGGCTGCTTACTTTCCCATTCCTTTTCCGAGAAGAATTTCATCCCCTTTATCCTCCAAAAGCTTCGCGGTGAAAGCCAGCTAGGGTTCTACTTTTTATGACATTCGTTGCAGGACCTCATTCCCAAAGCCGTGTCCCCCCCCCCGACTTCTTTCCCATCAAGACTCTTCCCTTCTTTCCTTTCCTTCTTATACCCTGGGGCTGGTGTAGATAAATGGATTAATGTGAGAGGATAACTGCTAAGAGGATATGGTGATAAGTGGGCTACAGTAGGGCATTCTCCAAGACACAGCAAGGCAAGAAAGTTTCCACAATGAACATAGACTTGCCTTAAATGAAAGGAAGTGTCCCAGGTCAAAAGTGATATGATGACAATATTAACCTAATGAATAGGTCAATGTATAAGGGTAAGACTAGGTAGAAGAGAGGGGTATTTTTGTAGGGGTCTTTAACAGGGCAGACCAAATAGCAAAACCTGGTAGGGTTGTCTTCCATAGGGTCTAGCTAATATAACTATGGGCTTGCATATATATCCATCCATCCATCCATCCATCCATCCATCCATCCACCCACTAAGCAGATATTTATTCAGAATCTACTACAAGCCAGGCATGGTGGCACACTTCTGTAATCTTAGTACTTGGGAGGCTGAGACAGGAGGATTGCAGGTTTGAGACTGGTCTCCACAACTTAGAGAGACTCAGAGCAACCTATTTCAAAACAAATATTTAAAAGGGCTGGGGGTGTAGCTCGGAAGTATAATACCCCTGGGTTCAATCCCAAGGAGAGTGCATGCACGTACACACACACACACACACACACACACACACACACACAATCTACTACTATTTTAGGGGCCAATACTGTTTTAAGGGCCAAGGATATAGAGGTGAATTAGATAGGCCAATTCCTTTCTCTTGGCTGTCAGCCCTTATACCTCAGTAGAGGAGACAAACATGTAAACAAATAAGCAAGATGATTACAGATGATAGTAAGTGCCATGAGGGAAATTAGTAGGACGATGAGTTGGAGAATAACTAGAGACATGAGCATATGAAAGAGATGTGGGAGGGCATCTCTGAGTGGCTGCATTTTGAGCTGACATGGGAAGGTTAAGAATGTGTCAGACACACAGGAGATGGGGAGGAGGTATGAGGGGAAAGATAGCAATTTGGGACTCTAGAGATGTGAACTGAGGGGGATACTTGAGCTTGTTAAGAAAATTAACCACAACCTGGGATTGAGTCCAAGAGTGTGACTACAAGTCCTTCCAATGCCAGGCGGAAGCTCTGTTCAGCAGACCCTAGGAGGATGGCTTATTTTCCTACAAGAATGTACCATTGCTTGCTTTTGATATTTGCTGTATATTAATTAAGAGCTTAGACTCTGTAAAGTTACACATGTTAAATCACATGTTTGTACATGTATGTATGTATATAACGTACTGATTTCTGATATCAAAGATAACCCTGAAGATTGCCCTGAATGCCATTAACTAGTTTTGTAGCCAGAGATCCTATTCCTGTTCAAAGGAAAAAAAAAGACTATGTAAACAATTCCTCAAAATGCTCTTGAAGGACATTTTTATCATCTCATTGATTTTCTAATTAATTAATGAGTTGAATACAATGTTTGGCATAGGTTCATCTGATTAATCCAGTGAGAGACATGATGTGATAGTCAATCTAGTTTGTCAACTTGACCTGATCATGACACACCCAAGATCATGTGACTTTGGGTGTGTAACAGCAGATTAAACAGAAAGCCTGCCCTGAATGTAGGCAGCAGGATTCTGATAGATGCAGGACTTAGATAAAAGAGGGAGAAGCTGCGTAGAGCAGCGTGCGACTCTTTCTGAAGAAAACGCATCTGCTCTCGTCTGAGATCGTCGGCCTCCAGCTCATAGAACTGGAACTTCGCTGTTTCTCTGAAGAGCTTCTTGATCTTCTGCTCTCGTCTGAGATTGTCGGCCTCCAGCCCTTCAAACTGAAACTTCACCATCGTTTCTCCGAAGATCTTCCTGATCTTCACATCGTGGACTGGGACTGAATTAGTGGTTGCTACGATCCTAAGACTCCAGCTCTTAGATCGCCTGACCAGCTACTGGTTCCTCTGACTCTCCACGTGCAGTCGGAACTTGGGACTACATTGCTTTGAATTGTAAGCCCATCTGATAAATCCCTTTTTCAAATATACTCATTCTGTGAATTCTGTTAATCTAGTGAACCCTGTCCAATACACATGATTTTTAACTGTTTGAAAATTATGCTTTGACAGGACTCACCATGGTACAACTCAGGGGTCTGGAGTCCTCAGACTGGCACTCATCAGTCCATGAAGGTCTAGAATTGCCTACATTTTTCAAAGCAAGCACCTTGTGAACTTAATTTGACTCTCCAGACCCTTGGGTTGTTGAGTCAAAAACTACTACTACTAAGCAGAGTAGAGTGTCCCCAGGTTCCTTAGAAGCCCTTGCCCTGAATTGTCCTTGCTCCCAAGTAATGTTCTGGTCACTAATTCTGCTTCATAAGTATCTAGTTATCAGGGAAGAGGTTCCTGGTATGGAGCATGGGGATTATAGTTTTTGTCAAATCAATTTATTAACATTTTGTGAATTATTTTGCAAATTACTATATTGGCTTTCTGACTTAAGCATCCACCTCTTGCATGCTTCAATTCTTCTAGCTCCCATCAAGTCTGTGATTGGACAAAGCTGAGTTCCCATATCAATAAAGAAGCTGGAGCCCACATCTATATCAAGGTGGCGGGGGACCCTGGCTGGAGCTGTCCAGCATGAGCAGCCTCTGCAGGCAACAAGAGGCAACATGATGCATCGCTCCATCTCTCGTTTGTTTCTATGAGACGGGGTTGGGGGGGTGATCATCCTACTAGCTTTCTCTGTTGGGATTGTCCAAAGCCATTTGGGCTCTTTTGCAATGAGTTCAAGGTTGTCAACAAGAAGATAATTCCCACACCCTCAGAGAGCAAATAATTCATTTCTTACGGAGCCAGTCGACTTGGTCTTCATTGACATTTATTTCATGTTTTCCCCATGAACAAAACCCTGGCCTTCCACAACCCTCTTCTGGAAGCCTGAGCACTTTGCGGACAGGTGGGGTCTCAGGGGGAGATACCGATGCCTCCTCCAACTCCTGAGGAGGCCCTCCACGATCGTTCTGCCAAGCACCTAAGTAGGGGTCATTTCTCTTGGCCTCAAGGATTCTCTTTACAAAGGCCAAACTTCTTCCTAAGAGACAGCTCTCCTCATGTTTTATTGGATGCTTCTATTGAAATACATTCCAGAAAGAAATGCCCAGGATCGCTACAGATGGTGATCTTTTTTTTCTTTCCAAACGCATTCCTGTGTTTTAATATTTAAAAATTTTAATTTTAATATTTAAAAGTGTGGGAGAGAAGTTGCGTGCCCTGCAGAAGTTGACTCAATGCACAGGTTTCTTTGGGAAGTCAACCCAGTTCACAAAGATCTTCCTCATGTCCAGGGTAGGCTAAAAACAATGTTTCCAAATGGGCAGAAATAAAAAAATCATGATCTTGAGGCAACTTTTTAAGTTTTAGTGTTAAAAAGTGGTACAGGAAATGATGAAGTGGATCACAGCAACAAATAATCAGGCAAGCAAATAAATAAATGCAAGCAAAAGCAACCGGCACTGCCAATGTTACCAACACATGGCATGATTTCAACAAAGCAATTTGAGTTCTTTTACAAAACTGTATCAGGGGATTCTCAGAATTTCCACTCAGAATATTCCTCTCCTCTGTCATTAAGCAACTTCATCCAATTTTCCTCAAGCATCTTCCCAGAAGCTGGTTACCTACCAATTTTCAGTGCAGAACTGGGCCAGGGATGGATTAAATAACACAAGGAAACTGCTTCCAGGCACAGCAATGGAGATTTGTTCAGATTGATGTTCGTGCTATGGGGCCCAAGTCCATCCAGATGACAAAGGGGCTCCCTCTCTACTTCCATCTAGAGATTTCACCAGGGCCCTGACTAGCCTCCATTTGGTACTCTAAGACTTGCAAGGAGTTTTACAAAGGAAATTTCTTCAGAAACATTTTTTGAACCAAAGACTGACAGAGAGACTCTCTGTCTTGACAGAGTCACAGCATGACCATGGGCAGTTTTCCCAATAAAATCGTTTGGCCAGGTTGTACCACCTCTATTGTGTTCTTTGCTCATAATAGTTGGGCAAGGAAGGACCTTCTCCTCTGCCCACAAGGATTTCTGACCCTAAGGAACTTGGGAGGCAGAGGAATCTCTTAAGAGCTGCCAGACTTCCATCCTAGCTTACAGAAAAGGCAAGAGCCATGATGGATAAGACCTGCCAGGTTTAGACTGGAGTCACTTCTTAGGACAATAATCTCAGGTAGATGTTTTACAAGGGGTAGGTTCAAAGTCATATTAACAGGAAGATTTTCATTTATTTATTTTTGATGGTGGTAAAAGCTATATAACACAAAATTGACCATTTTCACCATTTTTAGGTATGCGGCTCTGGGTCATTATGTCACCAATCCTATCATCCATCACCAGGACTTTCCCAACTTCCTCACTGAAATTCTATACTCATCAGACACCGACTCCTAAGATTCTTTTTAATGGAAGGCCAGCTTGTTTGGTTTCCCTGAAAAAACAAAATAAACAAACAAAACAGCACTTGCTTTGGCAAAGTTTGCCCTGTTTTTAGATGTTGAGGGAATTAAAACTGATTCTCAAGGATGAAAAAGTTAGCTTGACTTCAAAGCACCTACTGCTGACCCCATTTGTAGAAGACACCATTATTAAAGACTGCCAGAGAGCTGGGTGTGGTGGGGCATGTCTGTAATCCCAGTACTTGGGAGGCTGAGACAGGAGGATCACAGGTTTGAGACCAGCCTCAGCAACTTAGCGAGGGCCTCTGCAACCTAGTGAGACTCTGTTTCAAAATAAAAAAAAATAAAATAGGGCTGGGGGTATAGTTAGGAGATAGAATGCCCCTGGGGTTAATCCCCAGTATCACACATAAAAATAATGTTTGGGGGTGTAGCTCGGAGATAGAATGCTTCTAGGTTCAATCCCCAGTAACTAACACACACACACACACACACACACACACACACACACACACACGACTGGCAGAGGAGGGCTCCTATTAACAGAAGGGCTTAACACATGAAGGCATGGAATTTTTTCCTTGGTGGATGGAAAGAATGGCATTTTTTTTTAAGAAATAGAAAGGGACAGAGTCAGCATGGGAGGATTGAAATAGGAAGGAAGGAGCCTTGAAGGAAAAGGGGAGAAGCTGGGAGAGAATCAGGCTGGCCACCTGTGAGTGGTGACACAGAATATCTCTATCGTCACACGAAGTTTTATTGGATGATGCTAGTATGGAGTTCTGTTTTCAAAATTAGACCATGCCACGTACCAGCTTTGTGACTTTAGGTAAGTTATTTCCCCTTTCTGAGCCTCCGTTTTCTCACCTGCCAAGTGGGATAATAAGAGTGTCTCTCCGTGGAAGGGTCAGCTAGCTGGTCACAGAAATCGGTTTCTTTTTCTTTCTGGGCATCCAGCTAGACCGCACTCCCCAGTTTCCCTTGCAGCTCAGGGTGGCCATGTGACTGATTTCTACTCACTGAAATGTAGGCAGCAAGGCCAAGTGTTACTTTCAGCTAATGGAAGATCCTTTTCCACATTTCCCTTTTTTCTACTTGATGCAAATTAAAATGAGACCCTGAGGTATGGAGGAACCACAAGAGAGAAGCAACCTGGATTCTTGAATCACTTCATGAAGGAGAGGCCAATATTGATTCGAAAATTTTCCCTTTGATTGTTATATAAGCAAGAAATAAACTTCTATTATAGAGTAGTTCTTTGTTACTGTGGAATGGTTTAACCTGGGATAATTACAGGATTGAATGAAAAGATTTAAGCAAAGTACCTTGCACAGTTTTTGACACCTGGGAAGAGCTCAGTAAATATTAGCTGTCTTTTTAACACTTCAGAGCAGAGACAAAGGATCATGAGAGACCTGGGTTTAAACGAAGACTGTGCTAATTTAGCTGTGTAATCTTGAGCAGTTTTTCTAAAGCACACTCTAGAATTTCTCATTGGTAAAATAAGGGGGTAATAATAACGGCATAGAAGAATTATTAGAATGAAGAGAATATGTAGTTTTTCTCCTGATGTGGAAGCCTCCTTGATTCCTGCATGATTTAACATTCTTTAAGCTGAACACTGCATTTCTTCACTGCAGGATTGATCCCAGATGTCAAGAGAGGTGTCCTGCTGGGCTCAGGGGAGCCATTTACTTAAGAGGAGTCAAGAATTCCTGGGCCATGGCTAATCCAATAGAGAGATGATTTGATGAGTCTGCAATCCTCTGGCAAATTCCTAGATAGTTAGGCAGAGTGAACTATTAATGGTCACAAAACCATAAGCCCTTGAATCTAGAAAGCCATAAAGAAATTTTAACAGATCTCAGCAAAACTTAAGGGAACCATGAACCATCCAAGGTTGTTTTTATTTTTTTAACCCCTAATAATTATAAGGCAATGGGGAAGGTAGTGAAATTGCTTTCAATTGTCTGAGAATTTCAGGTTTTTTATTACAGAGGTTTTCTTTTCTTTCCTCTTCTTCTCTATTCTCTTTTTTTTTATGGTACTGGGGGTTGAATCCAGAGGCATTCTACCTTCGAGCTATACCCCTGGCTCCATTTTATGTTTTATTTTGAAACGGTATTGCTAAGTTGTTGAGGGTCTTGTTGAGTTGCTGAAGTTGGCCTCAACCCTGTGATCCTTCTATCTCAGTCTCCCAAGTATTGGAATTACAGGTGTGTAATCATACCCAGTTATTACAGGTGTTTCTAACTGTACTGGACATAGTTATGGCCTTCTCAATTCCAACTACCTGTGTTTTGCACCACGAATCAGGAAAGGTTGAAATAATCCGTGGGGTATCTAATGGTTGAAGCCCTCTCTATGGATTTGGGATCTTATGGGGTTAAATTGGGTCTGCTTTCAGTGACTGAGATCTGGGGCTTAGAGCTGGGATAGGGTTTCTTCCTTTCCAAGCAGTAAGAGCCAGATGATTTGCTAGAGAAAATCAGCATGAAAGAGGAAGGAAACAAACATACCAATGAAGTCTAAAGGATCAGAGACAAAATAATAGGCACATAAGGATCCAGGAGCTAAGAGTCCCATGGGGCTGGGCATAAAGGGGGAAGGTCCACTCTAAGAGCACATTTGGGAAGTCAAGTCCATTTGCCAGCTGTGTGCCAGTCTGACTCAGAGAGTTCAATGCAAAAACCATGCATTTGTGGAGAAAATACAACTTCAATTCAAGAGAGTCTGGTCACACATGAGACAGGGAAGACATGGATAGTTGTACATAATTAAAGGACAAATGCTAAGGGTTTTATATAAGGGCAAGAACAGAATGCACATATACATATACACTAAGCTTTGCAGTAAAGAGGCAGAAAAATGGTGAACTACCTAAAGGAGGCACCAGCAGCAAGTTAGCCAGGTTTGTAGGATCAGTAAGAGGACAGTGTTTCCCAGCATATGCTTGGTGTCACCAGCCTTGTTTATCTTCATTGAGATGAAGATGCCAGGGCCACTGGTTGGGGATTATGATTCAATAAAGCCATTTTCTGATTGGCCAGGAGTCCAACTTTGGGAGGTCCAAAGGTAGCTCATAAATATGGCTGTTTTAAATCAGCAGCCATGGTAGTCCAAGAGGGAGGGTAGAAAGACATGCAAGATGAACTGTGAGTGACAATGACATTTGTTGGTTGCTCTCAGCTTGTATTTGGGCCTCCTCTCACCCCTTCATGAGTTAGGGGGCTGCTTCTCCTTCCCCTCTGCTACTTCCTTCTGCCTAGTTATGTCTTGGTTGTGCCCACCCCATCATGACCCAATTAATAACTTGGGTTGCTCTCCTCTTCCTTATCACCTTAGTTCCCTCTTCAAGGGACTTTGTTTCAATCAACCTACATAGAAGATACCAGCTGGACTTTGTACAGGGGAGTCTCCAAGTCACCTGTGTAGTTTGGATATTAGAGAAGGAGATAGAAAACATCCCTTTAAGATATGTGATTAAAGAAAGTCTCCAGGTGCCTAAATGGTGTGTGTCAATATTGTTCTGGCAAGCATTTTCCCTCAGTTCTAGGCACAATTAGGGTCTTAATAAATTGCTTGCTGATGGTACCCTCCCATCCTCTTCATCTTTAAGACCATCCGTCGCCCCAACCTGGAAGAATCTATTCTGAACACCATCACTGCCTTCTAAAAGTATGTATTGCCTATTAAAACGCATTGATTAATTTGAAGGAGATGATTAATAACATATTTAACTGACTCCAAGAGGTCCATATTTTATTATTAAGCACACATTGATAAGATAGCACTGAACTACATTTTTATTGAGAGCATTTTTTTTCTTTGATGGTTCATTGAATAACTGATAGTGTCTCAGGCTTCATGAATTATGTTACATATAGATGGGTTTTTTTTTCTGTTAAATTCTATGATGATAGTAAATAAAACATTTTGGTTGAAAGAGTCATGGGATATGCTTATGGGGATGATTTATTCCCTAATAAATAAATTACAATAAAAGAGAGGTTGTGTGGCCCAATCAATAGAGCACTAGATTTGGCATTTCACAACATGGGATTTTAAGCCTGAGTTTACTCACCTGTAAAATGATGATCATGGAACTTGCCTCAGTATGATTACAAGTGAGTAAAATTATGATTTTGGTAAGGACATTATTAACTCTAATATGCCACAGAAATAATATGTAACTTCATTAAATTATCCATATTAACTATAATCCTAAATCTATTCAGGAAGTTGTGTACTATCTTTTATATAGGTCAGAAGACACCTTAGTATGTTACGATTTGTCTCTAGGGTTGCATTAAAAAACAAGAATCCTTTCTGAACATTTAATTGTATTTTACATTGCAGGATTTTTTTTTGTCTTTATTTTTGTGGTACTGGGATTGAACCCAGGGGCACTCTACCACTGAGCTACATCCCCAGCTCTTTCTTAAATTTATTTTATTTTATTTTGAGACAGGGTCTCACTAAGTTGCCCACCTGGCCTTACCTTTATGATCCTCCTGCCTCAGGCTCCCAACATGCTGGGATTACAGGCATGTACCACAGTGCCAGGCTTTTAATAGCACAGGAATTTAAGACTCACTAGACATGGATGAGAAAGCACCAGGCTTCTGACACCTTCAAAGTTACTTTAAAAAACTAATCTCTTTTGCTGCAGGATTTCCCACTACAATGATGAATAATGCCCTCTATCACCACTACTATTTAACATTGTACTGGGAGTATTTGCCCATGGAATTAGAGAAGAGAAATAACTAGAACCATACGAGGTAAGGAGGGAAAAACTACCTCTATTTTCAGATGATATAATTATATATTTGGAAAGGCCCCTAAATTATTGAATAATTACTATAAATAAGAGAGATTAATAAAAAAGAGCAGTTTAAAGAAATAAAATTTGATGATTTTTATATATGTGAACCATAGTCAGAAGGGCTAATGCCTCTGTTTACAATAGCAAAATAAATAAACAAGTAAAAAAATTAGGCATAAACTTTAAAATAAATGTTCTGATAAGAGAAAGATATCAAGCACTCTTACTAAAGAGGAGACTTGAAGCAATCAAAAGACATACAGTGTTCTGGGTTAGGAAGGCAGTATTAAAAAGAGGAAATTCACCTAATTTACAAATTTAATGCAATCTCAATAAAAATGCCATCGAGTCTTCCCCCACCCTCAGATACTAGATAAGTTGTTTATAAAGCTTAATGGAAACAATGAACAGACCAAATATCCGGGGAAATGCTCAAAAGACAAGGAATAGGAAAGTGGGAGGGACCAGCTCTACCAGATATTAAAATCTACTGCAAGATTAATTACCTATATGAAGGAACATGAACAGACGGTAACTCTTCTGAATATATCTTGTTCTGTAGTATTGACTTTGGAACCATATTAATATTTTTATTATCATAAAAAATAAACCTGAAGAGAAATTCCCCCAAACTTTAAAACAAAATGAAACAAATGAATCTTAGAGTTGTATGGGTTAGAGGTTTAACTATGGGGAGGACTTATTGAAAGAGGCATTAAAACATAACTCAGTGTCCATCGAAAGATATGTATTATGGAAAGAACTGTAAAATTTCAAAATTCATGAATTTCAAAAATTCAATCCAGAAAGCAAGGAACTATTAAACACTACAATACTGGGTTCATGTCAAGAGAACTCAAGAGCCAACTTAAAGGGGTTTTCATTGGTCAATTTTAGAACAATTCAGTATTTCAAGGGAATAATAATAGCTGAAATAGATTGAAATGCTTGTATAAAAATCCATGAATTCTTAATAACACTAAAGGCATTCTTGCCAGAAAACATACCCTGAATCTGATCAAGTCCCAGCTGTCCATTTGTAGGAAGCACAGAACGTGAGGATTACTATAGGACAAACCAACCTGCTTTCTCCACTAAGGATACCACAAGGAAGCAAATAAAAGGAGGAGAGACAACCAACCAATAGAAAGAGACTTTAGAGACATCTCATCCAAACGCAATTCACGGACCTTGTTTAAATCCTAACTAAAAGCAGACATACAGAAACCAATTGTTTAATAAACGAGGGAATCAAACAAACATGAATAATGGCAGAATGTTTGATGGTATTAAAAATGCATACTTAATATTCTTGAATATGATAATATTTTCGTGGTTATGTTTATAGAAAGGTTCTTTATCCATTAGCAGTACATACTGAAGTATTTTCAGATGAGACAATAATGATGTTTGAGACAGGGCTACATTATGATTCTCCGTTGGCCCCAGCCAACTTTTGCTTTCATGGGTACCTTCCACCATAACAGATTTTCACGGACCCTAAAAAGTATCATCATTTTCTGATGTAAGAAAAAATGTAAAACATTTTATTCAATCTTAAAAGTGCATTTGATTTCCTTTTTTGATTTTGAAAGAAATTAGAACATTTTTGTATGCTTCTACAAAACACTGTGGGTTCTGGTACTGTGCTTGATGAACTTAATGGATGAATTTGTTTCAAAATGACCCAGTGGTGGGGAGGGGGATGAGGGAAATGGGTGCTTGGGGGAATGGATGATATAAAATTGGTCATGATCCATAACTTTTGAAGCTGTATAAAGGGCATGGGGGGCATCATGTCATCTATCTACTCTCATGTATTTTGAATGTTTACATAATAAATAATTTAAAATCAATTTTGGAAAATATACTTGAATATCGTTTTGCCTTTTCCCATAAAAGAGGAATACAAAATAAAACAACAGGAACAAAAAGTCATTTAAACTTGGTATTTATGTGTATCTTAAATAAACAAGAATTGAAGTTATCAAGTCTCATTGGGAGGAAGACCTCATAGTTAAACCTTTTCTAAGATTTAAAGTCTAACTTTACAGAGTTTTTTTTTAAATCACTTTCTAATTTTGGGGGATAAGAGGAGTGGGAGACTTAGGGAAGAATAATACCTGTGTGGACAGAGCTGTTAGCCTGACAATATGATACCACTTCATTTTGGGCAAAAGGCCTTATGAGAATTTCACTGTGGCCATTGCAACAAAATAATCAACAAATACAAATAAAGGGCTATACAGGAAATCTATTCTGCCTTTGATAATTGTGAGTAGCTGAGTGACAATATTGGCTTTGTGGCCTAGTAAATGCGAGCGTATCAGTGGGTGACCCTTTCCCACAGTAAGGCTGAGGCACACCCTGTTGAACTCTCTGAGCCTCCCTCACTCCTCCATACAGTCATTACAGAAACAGTTGCTGGGTGTTGATCCGGGCCAAGCACTGTGCTAGATTCTTGGCTATGTAGCAAAGTGCTCTCTACCCTGGAGGAGCAAACTGGGCAGGACAGAGTATCAGCTGGGGAGACAGAGACATAAACACCCATCTTCAACAATGGGGAGAAACATTGCAGTGGGGTGAGCGAGGTGGCTAGGAAGCACCCCACAGATGTTTCAGAAATCAGGAAGGTTTTCTGGGAGTGGGAGGAGACATAAGAGAGCCATAGGAAAAGCAGAAGAGTGAACAAGGCAGCGAGAACGGTACAAGAGAACCCCTGCCGGCTGGGGAGAGTGCCATGTGGGTATGAGCATGGGGTGGAGAAAAGGTGGCAGGAGGCAGGGGAAGGGAAAGTGTTGCGTGGGCATTAGGCAATGGAGGGGCTGTAAGGAAAGAAGCAGGTGTTTGCTCTAGAGTTTCTCAAAGGGTGGGCCCCAGACCACAGCATTAGCAGCACCTAGGCACGTGTTAGGAATGCAGATTCCCAGGCCCACCCTATGCCTACTGGGTCAAAAGCTAGGGGTGAGGCAATGTGTTTCAACAAGCTCTCCAGGTAATATGGATGGATCATAAGTCTGAAACTCACTGATCTATACCAGAGGTTCTTAATTGAAAGTGATTTTATCCTCCTGGGAACATTTAGCAATGTCTGAATACGCTTTTGATTGTTGAGCTGATGGAGGGAGGGCTGTGTGGGAGAGCGTCTGTGTGTGGGGGTGGGGTGAGGAGATGAAATGCTACTGGCATCTAGTAGCCAGGGATGCTGTTAATACACAGGCCAGCCCTCCAAAGCAAAATCCAAATTGTCAACAGTGTAGTTACTGAGAAACTCTGATCCTTCCCTCCTCCCTTCCATCCTTCCTTCTTTCCCTTTAGTTTCCTTCTTTCTTTCTGTCTTCTTCCATTCTTCCCTTTCTCTCTCTCATTATTTCTGCCTCTTTCCTATGTCTGTCTGTCTGCTTATTGATCTGTCTCTATCCATCTGTCCACCTAACCATCCATCCAACTAACCATCCATATCCTTTACTGACCCTTGTCCCTTGTTCCTCCATAGAGCACTCAAAAGACAGGAAATTGCTCCTTTTCTTGAAAAAATTTTTGGTAGTTCAATTATAGAAAACCTTCTTTTATCCATTTAATAACTCCTCTTGACGAAACTCATCCATGGTTAACAAAGGTATTATTTCACGTCTGGTTAGAAGGGGCCATTGATCTCCCTGGGGATGGGATAGTACTGCTCAGACCATAGGTGACATCTGCCCCACCATGCTTGAAGCTATGGCTCTTGGACACCTTGCATAGGAGCTTCCCACCTGAGGACCCAGATGACCAGTAATTCTGACATTGCCATAAAATAGTTTACAGTATGGGTTGAGTCTTGGAATACCTTGGCTCTTACAGGTGAGACCAGGTACCGCTTTGACTTGTACTTCAAGAACATGGAAGTAAGCCTGTCCACTGAGTGGTCAACCACAAGGTCCACACAGAATGGGTTTAAGCAGAGACACATAAACTCGCCTTAAAGAGGCCAGGACTAACCAACCAGATGGGATTATAACCTGATTGATAACATGGACAAGTCAAAAGAATTTTATCCATCAGAACAAGGTGTATGGAAAGAGGAACATAGAAAGTTATGAAGGCAAACATCCTTGGGGCCAGTCTCAAGCTCTCTGGTGAGTCTTTACTCTGATAGACTATTGTTCCCATTGTAGAGGCGGATGCCCGGGTTTTCAGAATCTGAAGTCATTGACTGTCTCAATTGTATAGCATCCCTGACTTTGCTTTTGGGCAATACCAGTAACCTTCTGATGACTATCTTCCCTGTGGTTTGCCCACAACAAAATGTGGTATGACCGCTGAGTCAGCTGGATGGGCATGTTTCTCACTGACCTTCAACATTAATCAAAATTAATCAGTTGACTTTTTGATTTATAGGCACCCATCTCCAGTGAGTTGCTTAGTCACCCTGGATTGATTGAGTCAATGCTGGAGCCTTAGCGACATGGAACTTTTAGGCTTCTAAGGTGGAGGAAGAGCCAGACCATGAGCCACACAGAATGTCTCCTGGATTCTGTTCTGCCATTCAGCGCTTTGTCTCTCTTTGGTAAGTCCTGACCCTCTCAATGCATCTTTTCTTCCACCTCCTGCATACCTATTGTGCTCAACACCATTTGCAATAGATTGGAAAAATGGCCACAATACATTACAGCTCTTCCCATCAAGAGGGGGAGTCTCTCTCCTGAGCCTTGAATTTGGAATATCCACGTGACTTGCTTCGGCTTATACACTGTAGAGGAGGTGGCCCTGTGTGAGTTCTGAGCCTAGGCTTCAAAGAGGTCTTGCACCTTCTGATTTTGCTTCTTGGAACCTGAAGTTCACTATGTATTTAAGTCCAAGCTAGCCTGCAGGATGATGAGGCCATATGACCTGTTTCAGCCAACTTTCTACTGCTGTGATTCAAAATACCTGATGACCACAATTTAGAGGAAGGAAGATTTATTTGCTCACAGTTCTGGAGGTTTCAGTCCATGTTAGTTGGGGTAAAATCTGTGAACTTCAGGGCATGGCAATGGGAAGAAGAGAGAGAGGACCAGAGGAGAGAATGAGGGACATTACACACACACACACACACACACACACACACACACACACAAACACACACATGCACGTATGTGTATATGGTCCCCAAGACCACACCCCAGTGACCTACCTCCTCCAGTCACATCCTACCTGCCTGCATTACCACCCAACAAATCCATTAATTCATCAATGGATTTATCCACTGATAAGATTAGAACCCTCATGATTTAATTATGTCACCTCTGAACGTCAATACATGAGTTCTTCCAGGGGACATTCTATATCTAAACCGTAACAAGGCCCAACCACACCAATCCCCAATTTCAGATGACAGCCAGCCAATCCCCAGAAGCAGGGCCACCCTGATCATGGGCAGATGAGGGCAAATTCATGGGGGAGTCCAAGAAAACCAACCACAGAACCATTTAGATCAGCTCAGCCCAATTTGCCAATGTGCAGAATCATTGGCTAAACGGATGGTTGTTATTTTAAACTTCTAAATTTTGGGGGTTGTAAGTTATGCAGCAATAGATAATTGACACAGAAATATTTTGTTTTTAATCATTTCCGATTATACCCTGAAGTTGTTGCTACAGTTTTGTTTCTGAGAAGCCAAAGGCTTTGTCTTTAGATATAACACAATTAGAATTTATTTGGGCTATTGCGTGGGCTTCAGTGGCCCTAACAGAAGAAATATCATCTTTCTTCCACGTGGATGCTAAAAGGTGAGAGGGTTGAATAAATGCTACAGAAAATTTGGGGTCTGCCAACATTCACAGGAAGAGAAAGAGGAAGGTTAAATATATTTTAAAAATCACAATTCTTGGATATAGATTTTTTTTACCTTCAGCCGGCGGTCTGGATCTCCACTGCATAGAGAATTTACTGATACTTTAAATGATTTCCAGGCTGGGCTTAAGTTATTCATGACAACCTGGGAAAAAGAAAGAGAGGAGTGGTGAGTGGGGGTAAAGATGCTTGACATTTTTCACATCTCAACATAAAAATTGTTTGAGAAGCCACTGTGATGCTTACGGAAAGGACCGTTGTCTGGAACAGGTGCCTTAATGAAAACCTGCAGTGGTCAATCTTTTCAGGGTGCCCACTAAGCACCTAAGCACCTCACCATTATGAGCAGGACTCCTGCGGTCACTGACCTAGCTGCTGTGTCATGAATAATGACAGTAATATTGCCCAGCACGTAGATACTGCAGATGATCCTTTCTGTATCCAAAGGACTGGAATTAAAGAGCTGAGGCTGCCTCTGGCCATTGATCAAGGCCTCCGGCTCCACAGGACCATCAGTCCTATGTCATAGATTCCTTTCTCCTGGGGTCAGCAGTATAAAGACTCTTAGCAAAGGTGGAAGATTTGGCAGAACGATTCTACTGCTAAGGAGTTGGGTGATCTTTGGCCACTTGTGCCTTTCAGTCATATCAGATTGTTAAGCCAGGAAGTTTCTAGAAGCATTCTTACACTAGCTCATCACCATCTCAATTAGAATATTCTGGAAAAGCACAACAGGGCAGCTTTGCAAATTGCAAACTAAGCCTATAATGTAGGAAAACCATCTTAAAAGTAACCCAAAAGGCCACAAAAGCAAAGACATATCCTGCCATTCAGCATGTCAAGTGGCTGTTCTGTACCTAGCATTGCACTGTACACTCTAGGGCAGGGGGTTCCCAAGTGAGGTTCCTGCATCAGTAGGTGCTATAACACATGGAAACAACTACTTCTCCTCCTCGTCCTCGTCCTCCTCCTCGTCCTCGTCCTCCTCCTCCTCCTCGTCCTCCTCCTCCTCCTCCTTCTTTTTCTTCTTCTTCTTGTGGTACTGGGGATTGAGCCCAGAAGCATTCTAACTCCAAGCTACACCCCCAGCCCTATTTTATTTTTTATTTTGAAACAGGGTCTCACTACTTGTGGAGGGCCTCGCTACTTGCTGAGGCTGGGCTTGAAGCTGAAATCTTCCTGTCTCAGACTTCCAAGTATTGAGATTACAGGCGTTCATCACCACGCCTGGCAGGAACTTCATAAAAACACACAATCTCATAAACAATGTGTACATGTGAGAATATACCAACATCATTCTCGGTACTTCATGTGGGGGGAGGTGGGGGGACACTAAGAGCTGTGTACATGTATGTTAACATCAAGTAGATATTCATTGTGATGTGGGACTCCAATGCACCAATAAAAGCATGTTAAAAAATAAAAAAACACAAAATCTTGGGCTCCACCCAGTTCTACTAGCAGACTTTCTGGAGATAGGTCTCCTAGGTGATTCTCATGGGTAAAGTTTGAGAATCATTACTCTAGGAGACACACAAATAAAGTTAAATGGAATTCTGTCATATTGAGTTTTCTTCCTATGAAGTTTTTACTTAGTGGAAGTCTCAGTGTTTAAAAAAAATTAATTCTCTACCCCAATAACATAATTATTTTGTAAGTGATTCCTTCTGCTATTGAATTCCTTAATAAAATATGAATTATTGATTAGATCATGGGCTCATTATTAAATTTATTTTAATGTGTTAAAGTAGAGAAATAATGTTCCTGTGTGACTTTGTCTTATCTCCTGTTACCCTGAGGATGATGGAAACGATAGAGGGAAAATTAGATAAAATTGTTTGGATTCATTTTAATTTATCTCTGTTTAATGAAAATGCTTAGAAGTGAAAATATCTCCTTGCAACAGATCTGAAAAACTCAATAGCAGAGCAAAAATGTAAACTAGGGATTTCCTCTGACAGTTAAAATCTGTATTTGCGCACACATGTATGTATGTGCACATATGTGTGTTGGCTTTACCCAAGAGAATAGTATTACCTGGCATTTACTTTGTATTTACCTCATAAGCAATAGGAACAATTAATGTTATGTTGCTTGACCCACTGGAAAACTTTATAATCACCATTTCATTCTCTTTTTGGAGAGGGGGGTTTACTGGGGATTAAACCCAGGGGCTTTCTACCTCTGAGGTACAGCCCCAGCTCTGTTTGTTTGTTTATCATTTATTATGTATGTGTGTATGTATGTATTTTGTGATATTGGGGATTGAGCTCAGGGGCATTCTAACCTCTGAGCTATACCCCCAGCCCTATTTTATTTTTTATTTTGAAACAGGGTCTCACTAAATTGCGGAGGGCCTCGCTAAGTTGCTGAGGCTGGCTGCGAACCTGCGATCCTCCTGTCTCAGCCTTCTAAGTACTGGGATTACAATTGTGAGTCACCATACCCACTATTTTTCTTTGCCTAAGAACACCTGTGACTGTGTTGCTTCAGGACAACAGAATTGGATTTTCAGTGTGGGGTGGTGGGAATGTGGCATTTCCCCCATCACCCCATGAAAACGGAGAGGGTTTCTTCTTTCTTGACTCTGCCACTGGTATATACACATGATGAGATCTTCTCTTAGCTCCAAGTTATTCACCACAGTTATTCCATTTTCTTCTTAGTAATACACTAGCAAATCCCCCGTGGATTGGATTGCAAGTAAACTAAAATTTAAAAATGGAGATTGGGGTTGGCTGGTGCATGTGTGCGTGCGTGCGTGCGTGCGTGTGTGTGATAGTAGGTAGCAGGGGTTAGGTTAGGGAGGGATAAGGTTTGGCACGAGAAGGAATACAGCTTGACCACATGGCCCTTGGGACAGGGAAGCTGCTCATATGGCAAGTCTGACCTCACTCCAGCCTGTGTTCTTTCCCTGGGGAAGCACATTGGTTTCCAAAATTACAGTGACGCTCAGAGTCACCCCACCTCAGTGCAGATGTCAGCTCTACCCTTTGCTAATTGTGAAGTCTGGGGGAGTGACATCACATCCCTAAAGTCTGGCTTCTTCAACTGTCAGTGAGGGTAATAATAATGATAATAACTCCATTGAAGGATTGTTGTGAGAAGTAAATAAAACAACGTGATGTGTGTAAATCCCTTAGAGCAATGTTTAGTACCCTAGTTATCCTCATTAAATGTTAGCTAGCATTCATATTCTTATCATTAATAAGTTACTGGATGTGTCGAAGGTTGGAAAACTGGGGTTGTGGGGGGTCTCCTCTCTGAACATATAAATTAACAACAACAACAAAAAAAAAACAAGCTAAAAAGGCAAAGTGTCATTCTGAGGACAGCGAAGAATCCAGGTCTCAGTGTGCATTTACAGACAGGATGAGATAGAAGGAGTTTCTCAAGACAGGTCACTTTATCATCTTAGAAGAGCTGGTGCGGCCGGAGATAACTTCTTACCTCAGTCCGGTGCACAAGCTGCTGAGTCGCGTCGTCATTCATGCGGAAAATTTCCAGAAATGGGTCAGATTTGCTGAAGAAATCCTAAAATAGATAAGTAGCAATAACTGGTTTTTTTCCTTCTGTCTTTAATCTAGTTCTGATCAAACAGAGATCTCATCAAGAGAATCCCCTCCCCCAGCTCTCCCCTTGTGGGATGGAGGTCAACTTGTCATCTCTTCCCGAATACCTGT
Organism: Glis glis; assembly: GCA_004027185.1. Classification (NCBI taxonomy): domain Eukaryota; kingdom Metazoa; phylum Chordata; class Mammalia; order Rodentia; family Gliridae; genus Glis; species Glis glis. The sequence continues at coordinate 10,840 of PVJS01001361.1, read as the reverse complement.
CCCAGCTCCACCCACATTCTCCTCTCCTTGCCCTGCGACAGTGCACAACACCCTTTCTTGCTTTGTTCTTCATCCCCGTGACCGCGTCCTTGGTTAGAATAAGCTGCATCTGAACTCCCAGTCCTTTGTGAAATGAGTGCTTGGTTGGTTGAAATCCAAAGTATTCCCCAGAGATTAATTCAAATGCCAGTTCTGCTGTAAACATGGATATGCATGTATCACTAGAGCATTCTGACTTTAATTCTTTTGGAAAGTGATGTAGTTGGGTCATATGGTGGTTATATTCCTAGTCTTTCGAGGACCCTCCAAACTGGTTTCTATAGTGGTTGTACTAACTTGTAATCCCACCAACAGTGGATAATAGTTCCTGTTTCCTCACATCTTTACCAACATTTGTTATGGTTTGTATTGTTGATGATTGCCATTCTAACTGGAGTTAGATGAAATTTCAGTGTAGACTCAATTTGCATTTCGCTGATTGCTAATGATGTTGAACGTTTTTTCCATATATTTATTAGCCATTTGTATTTCTTCTTTTGAGAAGTGTCTATTGAGTTCAATTGTCCATATTTTGATTGAGTTATGTTTTAGAGTTGTTTTTAAGATTTTATACTTTCTAGATATGAGTCCTCTATCAGAGTAGCTAGGTGTCCACTGACAGATGAATGGATAACAAAAGCATGATATATGCACACGGTGAAATTTTACTCAGCCATAAGGAAGAACAAAATCATGTCATTTGCAGGAAAATGAATGGAACTAGAGAATATGCTAAGTGAGATTAGCCAGTCTCAGAAAGTGAAGGATTGTATGTTTTCTCTCATATTTGGAAGCTAGAGAGAAAACAGAAAACAAAAGGGATTTGGATAAATGAGGAGAGAGACCAGTAAAATAGTGGAAGGGGATTGAGGGAGGGAGGAGGGGAGGGGGAAAAAGGATAACTAACAAAGGAATAGTTCAAATAATGCTATTTTCATATATGAAGTTTTACTACCAATCTCAATAACATGTGCAGGGAGGGGTGGAGAGTGGGGTGGGATCTGAAGGGAAACACGCTAATTGCTATGTGCATGTATGTTTATATCACTTTGACCCTCTGATGTGTAATTACAATGCACCAATAAAAGCATTTTTAAAATGTGAGTTCCGTGAGGAGCCACATATCTGCTGTCTTCAACATGTTAATCATAGTTATTATAAAGCCTATATCTGATAGCTACAATATCCAGATCACCTATGGGTCTGTTTTTACTATCTGTTTCTTGGTGTGCTACATAACTTTTTTTTTTTTTTTTTTGCGGTATCGGGGATTGAACCCAGGGGCTTTCTACCTCCGAGCTACATCCCCGGCCTTATATTTTATACTTTATTTTGAAACCGGGTCTCACGAAGTTGTGGAGGCCTCACTAAGTAGCTGAGGCTGGCCGCGAACCTAGATCCTCCGGTCTCCGCCTCCCAAGTACTGGGATTACAAGTGTGCGCCACCATGCCCGGCCATAACTTTTGGTTAAACTAACACCAAGTAAGAATGATGATAAAGGTTTTAGATGAGTCTGTAGTTTCCAGCAGGCAGTTAGAATGGAGGAAGTTCCTTTGAATATAATCAGGATTAAAGTACTTAGAGGTTGGATTTCTTTGTAAGTCTTTAATAAAAGGCCCAATCGGATTCCCTTTCTCCTTGGGAATCATTCTTAGATTGCTCTACTGAAAGCCTGCATGTTTATGAGCACTGTTTCCCCTTGACAAGTCCTCAGTGCCAGTTTTATCTGTGAAACTGGCCAGGTCTCTGTCCATCTCCTTTGTCTCTGGCTCTAGGTATTTGTTCCATTTCTCTCTGTGCTACTATTTGCTAATTATTGAACATCTTGAGAAGACAAGCTACTGGGGCCATTGAACTACTTCCTTCTCTAAAGCATCCTAATTCTCTTAGTGGCCCTGAGCTTTAGTTTTTCTTTCCCAGTCCCAGGAGGCCACCAAAACCTCTGCTCAGTTTCTCTGCTTCTTAGTAGCTATTTTCTGGTAGGCATTCAGCCTCTCTAATCATGTGTTATGGTTAGATATAGAATATCCCCTGAAGAGCACATGTATTAATGCTCACAGTTGATATAATTAAGTCATGAGGATTGTAATATCATCAGTGGATACATCCATTGTAATAGATTTACTGGGTGGTCATCTAGGCGGATGGGGTGTGGCTGGAGAAGGTAGGTCCCTGAGGGTGTGGTCTTAAGGACTATCTTTTGTCTTTGAATCCCCTTGCTTGCTATATCTTTTGCTTCCAGCCTCCATGATATGAGAGAAGAGTCTCTCTCTCTCTCTGTCTCTCATTCTGCTTCCAACCTCCATGTCCTGGACATCTCCATAAGTCCCTGGGCTCACATGGACTGAACCCCAAATCTCTTAAAACTGTGAGCAAATACATCTTCCTTCCTGTAAGTTGTGTGGTCAGTTGCTTTGGATTACCACAGTGAAAATGTTGATCGAGACACCATGCTATTTTAGGAACCAGCCTTGTGTGGAAAATCTGCACAGAATGTCTGAATCACCCCATGGCTTCCTTCTCTCTCCAGTGTCTTGGCCCCTCAGATCTTGACTGCCTGAAGACTCTCAAACAGATGTCTCATCTCTTTTCTTATATGTATAGTTATTTTCAGTGGGAGAATGATGTAAAAAAGGGCTTCATTATGGGAAGCAGAACCTATCTCCATCCTTCTTAAAAGTTTTTTTTAACCAATTAGATTCTCATAAATAAGGAACTATGTCTCATTTTCCTTTATATTTCTACCATTTCCTCAGCATCTCCCACAGTGTCTAGATTTTAGTAGTCCATAGTGTTTATTGAGTGAATGAATATATAAATGAACAAATGACACATGTACATATTATAAGATAGAAGGTTATCTGTACAATAGCCTTATTCATCATCCTCTTATTATGTATTTCACCAGATTTTTTCAGAAATCTAAGCTGTAACAAAACAGAAATAAATCTATATTTACCTTAACAGACATCTTTTATCCCTAAAAGTTAACAAACTGGCATCAAATTCATTATTTTCTTTTGTGCATTGTTTGACCTCTACTTCAAATTTTCCCTCACTCTTGAATGTCTTTATCAACCATTTTAATCCTGAGCTCAGAAAAATTTTTCCTAGTATGTGCTGATGATAAAGCTTTTGTGCTTGATGTAAAGACCCAAGGGGAGCTAGAACCTGGTCTCAGTCCTCCAAATAACATCTAGTTTGGTGGTAAGACAAGTATACAAATAAGCATAATTCAGAGGAATGAATGAATGAATGAACAAGAAGTCTTTAGAGAAGAGAATGGGGTTGATTAATTTTGGCTAGAAAGGATTCTAGGGAGAAAACAGCCTTAGTAGAGGTGAAAGAGTCAGCATAGAGAGGGATACATCAAGTAGTTAGATTTGACTATAGCCTAAAAATAGGGGAGGGAGAGAGTTGGGGACAATGCTGCAAAAGTCAACTCCAGGATGAAAAGGGCCATCAATGCTCATCTGAAGTCACTATACTGGCCAGGAGAAGAAGTAGAGGACCATGAAGGATTTTGAGTAGGGAAATAATAGGATTGGCTCTACAGAATTAATATCAGCCTAGAAAATTTGTAGGATACTCCAGAAAGAGAGGAGATGGAATACAGGTATTATGATCTTTTCCTTTGCTTTCCTCCCTACCCAACCAGCAACCAAACACCATGCTTCTCAACATCCAGAGTGTGGAATATACCCTTCTGCTCTACTTCTGAAAGCACCAGATTACTACAGACTTCATCTTGTCAAGGACCCACAATGTCTGTGTTCATCATAAGCCTGGTCTCTTTCCCCATATGGTCCATTTCTCTCCCAGACCCACTTCTAGCTGATTCCTGCCTCTGTGCTTTTGGCAAGACATCTGTCCCTTGACCCTATTCTGTTTCTATACTCATCTTAAAAAGCTGGAACCTCCCTCTGTTTTACCTTCCCTACAGATGTGGGGTATATTAGTTTGTTCTCATGATCCCCTGGGCTTCATCTCTAGCAGATGCACACTTTGCCTCCATAAATAGATTGTTGGTCTCTCTGGGGATGTGTTTATAAATTATTCTTAAAAAGTGCTGACCACAATGGAATAACTCTATTAGTTTTTTGTCTTTTTCCCTTTTTATTGATAATTTAAACTTCTTTTTACCATCATTTTTATTTAAAAATGGCACATGCAGAAAAAAATAGATGACAAAAATAGGAAGGAGAAAGAAGGAAAGATTAACCCATAAGCCCACCCATAATTCCACAGACATAATAAGTATTTTAGTAAATCTCTTTCTGGAATCTAGGCATAATTTTCTTTTCTTGCTTCCTTTTAAGAAATATATAGGTAGTCATACTCTATGCATAATAGAGTACCCCATTCCTTTTACTTGGGAGTGTATTGGAATGCTCTTTCTATTTTATTTCACCTTCTTTTAAAATACTATTCAGGTTTAGCATGGGGTTGTTGTTGGGAGGGTAGAGTATAAACAAGAAAAAAAGATCAGATACAATCTGTGTCTTCCAGTAGCTGAAAACCTGATATGCAGCACATTAGCTTTCACACTGTTTTCAAATCCCAACTCCATCATGTATGATCTGGATGGTTTTAGGCATGATATTTAATCTCTCCAAATCTCACTTTCCCATCCATGAATGGAAAGAGTATCACCCTTTGTCTCAGAGCAGTGTGGGAGAGGTAGAGAAGCTGATGCATATGAGTCCAGTGCTTGGCACATGCTAAGTGCTAAAAAATATTGGCTGCTATGATTATTCTAAATTGAAGACAGAATGCACGAAGATATTTTGTAAAGAACTGTATGAATATCAGGGATGATTACTGTTAAGTAGGCATCTGATTCCTGGCAACAAAATACCTCATAAGCAGCTCAAAAACATCAAGTGTACACTCAGTATTCATAATTCCAAAATAACAATGCTAGGTCTAATAGTATGGTCACTTTGATCTGGAATTTTCAGCTTTCTTTTCTTGGCCAGCAGCCCAGAGATGGCCCTTAGAACACTTCAGTGCAGTTAAGATGAGTGAATTAGGTATTTTGCTGACGTTTTTCTATGGTGAAATTCTTTAATATTCTGGAGGCCATATTACTCTGCCCTATAGTTGTATATGAAAGAAAGTTAGTTAAGCGAGAAATTGAAATAGTGGCTGTTAGAGGCTGGGAATCGGATGGAGGATGGGGTACACAGAAAGCTTAGATAGCAAGTACCAAAATACAGTTAGACAGGAGGAACTAGTTATGGTGTTCTTTAGCACAATAGGGCCACTGTACAATTTATGATATATTTAAAATAACTAGAGAAGAAAAATCTGAGACTTCCCAACATATAGAAATGGTAAATGTTTGGTGAGATGAAAAATCTGGGCTGGCCTTATGACTCACTCGTACTAAGAAAAGGCAGTGTAAGGGATGAGGTATGATTTCCAAGACTAGGTCAGAAAAGGCTACTGAGCTTTCACCTGGTTCTCTTGGGATGCTCTTTCTGGGAGAAGCCAGGTACCCTGTAGGAAGGGTGACTGCCCCAGTCTACCACAGAGGCATTCTGGTTGACTGTCTCTGCTGAGCCCAGCCTTTCAGACATCCCACATGCCAGGCATGTGGGTAAAGGACTGGGATCCTCTAGACAAGCTCTTCCACAAGCCGAACACCACTGAGTGACTTCCACATCACAGAGAGCAGAAGAACCGCCCAGTGGAACCCTGACTAAATTTCTGAGCCTCGAAATCATGAAATATAATAAAACACTTGTTCATGTACATACACTGGTTTTTAGGTGGTTTGTTTTGTAGCATTAGAAAACTAGAGAAGTACTACTGTGTCCTTGGGGAAGTTGTCAGACTTGCTGTGCCTCGGTTTCCTGCAGAGGCTGTGTGAGATCATCTTCATGGTACCCTCTTTCTCCTCCAATCTATGACATTGCCCTTTTCCCACTAGAAGCCATTCACTTCCAGTCCAAAATAGAGCATGGGCCTTAGTTCTGTTCTCTGGATTACTACAGAATCTGAATAAGACATAGTCACATTTTGAAGAACCTGGCTTCTACAGCATTGGGGCACTGAGGCTCAGCAGTGACCAGGGGCACTGAGGCTCAGCAGTGACCAGGGGCCCTGGACAATCAGTGTAGTTGATGGTGGGAGTAGCCACTTAGAACCATGCTAAGTGCTATGGAAGGCTCCTTCAGTTCCATGGGCAAGTGTTCATCTGACTAAAGGAAAACTTCAAACATGTTAGAGCCAATGGACCCACTACCAAGTCCCCAAATCCCCTTGCATTGTAACATAAGTCAGTTTGAGGACAAATTAGAGGTACTTAAGAGACTACTAAATGGCAAGAAGCCATTATAAGCCATTAAGTGAGCATCTTAAAACTGTTACCTACTGACCCAATGGCTTATAATGGCACCAGGGAAGAGACTACAGAGCAGTTTCACAAACTCTTCTGAAACATGGGGAGATGATGGAGGAGACAGAACATAATTGAGAGGAGGTGAGGGTTTAAAGCTCACTCCCAGCTGATAGTGCATCCTACAGGTCCCAGCACCTAGCTTGTGCTAACATTAAAAGAGAACAGTTTGTAAAGGTTTCACATAATCCACTCAGGACCTTAAAAATTTTATTTTAGTTTAGTTTATAAAGATTTTAGTTTATAAAATTTTTCCTGGCATCCCAAGCAGAAGGACTTGCCCTTCTCAGGATACTATTTTTATACAGCAACTATCATATCCTATCACTCTAATAACATCAATATGTCACTTATTTTTAAAAATTTTAATTGGTACATTATAATTGTACATGATAATGAAATTCATAGTGATACTCTCATATATGCACATGACATTATTTGGTCTGTTTCCTTCCCCCACACCTCTCTCCTTTTCCTTTCCTCCTACTTCACCTGATCCCCTTGTACTACTCTACTGGTCTCTCTCCTAATTTTCATGAGGTCCCTTTTATTTCTCTTTTTTCCCTCTTTTTTCCACATATGAGAGAAAACATGTGACCCTTGATTTTCTTTATCTGGCTTTATCTCACTTAGTATGATGTTCTCCAGTTCCATCTATTTTCTTGCAAATGACATATGTAAATTAGTACGACTACTATGGAGATCAGTATGGAGATTCCTCAAAAGAGTAGGAATGGAACCACCTGTGACCCAGCTAGACCACTCCTTTATGTCTTTCCAAAAGAATTAAAGTCAGAATACTATAGTATTATGTGCACACCCATGTTTGTAGCAGTACACTTCACAATAGCCAAATTATGGAACCAGCCTAGTTGTGCATCAACAGATGCTTGGACAAAAACATGTGGTATATACAAACAATGAAGATTTAGTCATTCATCTTTTAAACTTATGTTTTACTTAGATGATGAATTTCAGGTTGTGGTGTAAGTGGTCTATCATTTTCCCAGTACTTCGATCACCCAACACAGTTTGGCAAATGAATGATGAATGAGTAGATAAACCAAATAAAATAGTGAACCAGTGAATGCATAGATGGGCTGAGTATTTTTTTTCTAGGTGAAAAGTGAATGAGATATGCCATGGTATAAGATGCTGTTTAAGACTTCAAAGAGTTGCTTGAAACATTTCCTTACCATTTTTAGCTTAATGCCTAGAAGTCATTCTTTGAAAAAGTGGCACTATATCCCCAAATCCCCAGTCCTCCAGTCAGTCTTATGCTAGGAAAATGAAGTCCTATGAATATATTTATTGATATAGTGTGTTTTCTGATGTAAGAATATATTCGGTGGGAAATCATAGATATCATATGGTGAGGTTGGAGAGGATACCACCTCTTTTTCTTTTTTGTGGTACTTGGGATTGAACCCAGAATTATTCTACCTCTGAGCCACACCTTCAGTCATATTTTATTTTTTGTTTTGAAACAGGGTCTAAGTTGCTGAGAGTCTTGCAACATTGCTGAGGCTGTCCTTGAACCTGCGATCCTCCTGTCTCAGCCTCCCCAGTACTAGGATTACAGTCATGGACACCAACCAATTTTATATATGGAGATTACAGAATGTGAGCGTGTGTGTGTGTGTGTGTGTGTGTGTGTGTGTGTGTGAGAGAGAGAGAGAGAGAGAGAGAGAGAGAGAGAGAGAGTGAGTCTGTGATTGGTAGAAGTTGTAATAGAAGGAGTACGGATGAAGTCAGACTGACATGGGATTGAGTCTTCAGTTTTACCATCTACTAGATTTCATGGTCATGAAAATGTGCCTGGCAGATCTCCAATTATAGGGATTGTAATGGTCTCTGAAACCCATCCCTGCATTTGCACTGTGGCCAGACTTTCTAGGGTGGTTCCCAGTCAGTAACTGAGTGCATAAGGGATATTAAGGCAGGTCCCTTCCCGGGAGAGGCTGACTTTGATTCTAACACTTCCTGATGACATACCAGAGAATTCCATGTGCACGTTTCTCCCTCCTTCCTTCATTTAGGGTCAGACTTTCATCAGAGCCTGTTGGTTTTTCCCAACGTTCCCTTTGTGTGTCCCACACAGGCATTTCTACTAATAAAACCTTTGCATATTTAATCTTGTCCTGGTGTTTGTTACTCAAAGAATCTTGACTAACATATAGTGTGAACTTTAACAAGCTATTTCATCTTTTTTTTTTAAACATATAGCTGGGAGTGGTGGTGCGAACCTATAATCCCAATACTTGGGAGGTTGAGACAGGAGGATTGCAGCTTCGAAGTCAGCTCAGCAACTTAGTGAGGCTGTCAGCAACTTAGTGAGACCCTGCTCCCAAATAAAAAATAAAATAGGGCTGGAGTTGTAGCTTGGAGGTAGAATGCCCCTGAGTTCAATCTCTAGCAACACATACACACACACACACACACACACACACACACACACACACTATATATATATATATATAGAGAGAGAGAGAGAGATAGATAGATAGATATATAGATATATATAGATAGATATAGATATACATAGATATAGATAGGTAGATAGATAAGCTTCTATTGGTGCATTGTAATTATACATCATAATGAGGTTCAGAGTAATAAGAAATACATGCACACAGCACTTGATGTGTTTCCTCTGGATCCCACTCCCTCCCTTCCCCATACATGATATTGAGGTTGGCATCAATAGTTCATAAGTGTACATAGTATTATTTGAACTGTTTCTTTCAAGTCTTCTTCCCCTGCCCCTCCTCCTGCCCCCAAGACCTCCTCCACTCCAGTTTCTCCTCTTTTATCTGAAGTTATTTTTGTTCCCCAGTTTCTCTCTAGCTTCTACATATGAAAGAAAACATACAACCCTTCACTTTCTGAGACCGGCTAATCTCACTTAGCAATTGAAGTCCGAATATTATAGTAATACATGCATATCCATGTTTATAACAGCACAATTCACAATAGCCGAATTATGGAACCAGCCAAGGTGTCCATCAACAGAAGAGTGGGTTACAAACCTGTGAGACACCTATCTATTGATTGATTGATCAATCGATCTATCATCTATCTATCTATCTATCTATATTATCTCTCTATCATCTATTTATGTATCTATCATCTATCTATCATCTATCAATCATCTATCTATCAATTATCTATCCATCTAATCTATCATCTATCAACTATCAATTTTCTATTTATCATCTATCTACCTATCTATCTACCTATCTATCCATCCATCTATACACATATATACACACACACGATGGAATTTTACTCAGCTATAACAAAAGAACAAAATTATATGATTTGTAGGAAAATGGATGGAACTGGGGAACATTATGATAAATTATTTCATTTTTTAATCTCTTCCCTCATCTGAAAAAGTATTAATAATACCTGTTACATGGGAGCAGTACAAATGAGTAAATATGGTAATGTATGAGAAGCTCTTAACCCAGCACTTGGAAAACATAGATGCTTAATAAATGTGGCTTTTCTTCCCTTTCACATCTTCCTTTCCCCTTAGAATATCCTTCATAATGGGGTTAAGTCATATTTTCCTGCGTGCATTTGACCTGTGGCATCTGGGAACAAATGGAGTCATGGTGGAATAAAATTATCCCATTTTAATTACAGTTCCTTCCCCTGTTCATTAACTGCTTCTCAATTTGGGGAAAACCTTACTTTGCAGACCTCTCTTGAAATCTTTGATCTGTTTAATAATGTGGGTTGAAAGGGAAAAATAGCTGCAGGGAGAAATCTGATTAAACAGTGTGTGCTAGCTTTATTACTTCCTTCAATAAGGCTAATGCCAAACATTTTACCTTGTCATCCAATTTCCGTGCATTGAATGCAAGTTCTACATAGTCATCATTGCCGGATAATTCTTCAGCGATCACCTAAAGGAAAGAGCACACATCAGATTCCGTGGAGAGTGAACCCCTTAGCCCAGGAACCCATGAACAAGTTTATCTCATGCTGGGTCTGAAAATCCACCCTAGTGAACATGGCACATCACTTCCAGCCGTTAAAGGGAACAGACAATAGTAGGTAACTAGATTTCATTTATTCTGATCATGAGTACATGAGAGATCGAGCCACACTGGAGGAAGAGCGATCAGGAGCAAGTCAGGAAGAGCTTCTTTCTTTAAAGGTCACTGGGCATGGTGATGGTACTTCCATAAACAACTAGAATATCCTTCTTCTTGGGAAGTTACAATGAAGAAAGAACAGTAATGTGTCTCTTAATTTTGAGTCAGATCCATAAGGGATGGGGGAAGAAACTAGACTCTGTGTCTGTTCCATATCATGACTGTCAATGAAATGTTCTAATTCTTATTTTTTTTTTTTTTTTTTTTTTTTTTTTTTTTTTTTTTTTTTTT
>PVJS01001360.1:83618-99626 GCA_004027185.1 Glis glis | reverse complement strand
ATTCCCGGTACCGCAAAAAAAAAAAAAAGATACCTCAAGGAAAGAAAATTACAGACCAATATCATTAATGAACATAGACGCAAAAATTCTAAATAAAATACTAGCCACGCGTATTCAAAACCATATTGAGAAAATCATAACCATGACCAAGTTGGTTTCATCCCAGGAAAGCAAGGCTGGTTCAACATACGCAAAACGATACATGTTATCCACCACATAAACTGAACTAAAAACAAAAATCACATGATCATTTCAATAGATGCGGAAAAAGCATTTGACAAAATTCAACACCCATTCATGTTAAGAACTCTACAGAAAATCGGAATAGAAGGAACATACCTCAACATCATTAAGTCAATATATAAGAAACCCAAAGCCAACATCGTATTGAATGGGTAAAAATTGCCAGAATTCCCCTTAAAATCAGGAACAAGACAAGGATGCCCACTATCACCTCTCCTTTTCAACATAGTCCTTGAAACTCTTGCCAGAGCAATAAGACAAGAGAAGGCTATCAAAGGAGTTCAAATAGGAAAATGTATTAGACAGGGTTCTCTAGATTAACAGAATACACAGAATGAGTATATTCGAAAAAAGGATTTATCGGATGGGCTTACAGTTTGAAGCAATGTAGTCCCAGGTTCTGATTGCATGTGGAGAGTCAGAGGAACCGGTAGCTGGTCGAACGGTCTAAGAGCTAGAGTCTTAGGATCGGAGCAACCACTAATTCAGTCCCAGTCCAAGATGTGAAGATCAGGAAGCTCTTCGGAGAAACAATGGTGGAGTTTCAGTTCCAAGAGCGGAGGCCGAGAAGATCAAGAAGCTCTTCGGAGAAAAGCGAAACCGGCGGCCAACGATCTCAGGCGAGAGCTGATGCGTTTTTCCTCGGAAAGAGTCGCGCACACTCTACGCGGCTTCTCCCTCTTTATCTAAGTCCGCACCTATCAGAATCCTGCTGCCTACATTCAGGGCAGGGCTTTCTCTTTAATCTTCTGTTATACACCCAATATCACATAATCTTGGGTGTGTCATGATCAGGTCAAGTTGACAACCTAGATTAACTATCACAGAAAAGAAGAACTAAAATTATCTTTATTTGCAGATGATATGATCCTATACCTAGAAGACCCAAAGAACTCAACCAAAAGTTTATTATAGCTGATTAAGAAATTCAGCAAAGTAGCAGGATACAAGATCAACCTAAAAAAATCAGTAGCTTTCATATATGCCAACCATGAATCCACTGAGAAAGAAAGCCAGAAAACAATTCCATTCACAATAACTTCAAAACCAATCAAATACCTAGGAATAAACTTAGCCAATGAGGTAAAAGACCTCTACAATGAAAACTATAGGACACTGACGAAAGAAATCGAAGAAGATCTTAGAAGATGGAAAGATCTCCCCTGCTCTTGGATAGGCAGAATAAATATTATTAAAATGGCCATCCTGCCAAAAATGATCTACAGAGTTAATGCAATCCCTATCAAAATACCAACACCATTTTTTGCAGAGCTAGAAAAATCAGTCATTAATTTCATATGGAGAAACAAAAGACCCAGAATAGCCAAAGCTATTCTCAGCAATAAGAACCATGCAGGAGGCATCACAATTCCTAACCTCAAATTATAATACAGAGCTATAGTAATAAAATCAGCATGGTATTGGCACAAAAACAGACACATAGACCAGTGGAACAGAATAGAAGATGCAGAAATAAGTCCACAAACTTATAGCCAATTGATTTTCGACAAAGGTGCCAAACACATACGTTGGAGAAAGGATAGTCTTTTCAACAAATGGTGCTGGAAAACTGGTTATCTACCTGTAAAAAAATGGAGCTGAATCCTTACCTCTCACCCTGCATAAGAGTCAACTCGAGATGGATCAAAGACCTGGAAGTTAGACCAGAAACTGTGAAATTACTAGAAGAAGCCATAGGTCCAACATTCCATCATATAGGTGCAGGTAGAAACTTCCTCAACAAGACCTCCAAAGCACAGGAAATTAAAACAAGAATTAATAAGTGGGATAGAATTAAACTACAAAGCTTTTGCTCATCAAAGGAAATCATCAAGAGCTTAAAGAGACAGCCTACAGAATGGGAGAAGATCTTTGCAAGCTATCCCTGTGACAGAGGTCTAATATGTAGGATATACAAAGAACTTAAAAGACTTTACACTAAGAAAACAAACAATCCAATCAAGAAGTGGGCAACTGAAATGAATAGACACTTCACAAAAGAAGAGATACAAATGGTCAATAGATACATGAAAAAATGTTCAACATCATTAGCAATCAGGGAGATGCAAATCAAAACTACTCTAAGATTTCATCTGATCCCAATTAGAATGGCAAGCATTAAGAAGTCAAACAACAACAAATGTTGACGAGGATGTGGAGAAATTGGGACTCTTCTACACTGTTGGTGGGATTGCAAACTAGTTCACTGTTGGTGGGATTGCAAACTAGTTCAACCACTGTGGAGATCAGTGTGGAGATTCCTCAGAAAACTGGGAATGGATCCACCATATGATCCGGCTATACCACTACTGGGTATCATACCAAAGGAATTGAAACTAGAAAACAATAGTAATATATGCATACCCATATTCATAGCAGCACAATTCACAGTGGCCAAATTATGGAACCAACCTAGGTGTCCATCAACAGATGAATGGACTACAAAATTATGGGAAATACACACAATGGAATTCTACTCAGCAATAAACAAGAACAAAATAACAGCATTTGCAAGAAAATGGAAAGATCTGGAGAACATTATGTTAAGTGAGATTAGCCAATCACAAAAAAAGAAGGGACAAATGTTTTCATGAATATGCACAACCTAGGGAGTAATGGGGACACAAAAGGGTCTCCAATGACAACAGAGAACCCTCAGAGGTGCAAGGGAAGGGGTACAAGAGAAGGGGAAGGGCAAGAAAGAAGTGAATCTATGCAATTACTATCATAAACAATGTGTACATATGAGATTATACCAACATCATTCTCAGTGCTACATATGGGGGGGCAGGGGGAGGGATACCAAGAGCTATGTGCATGTATGTTAACACCAAACTGATACTCATTGTGATGTGAGACTACAATGCACCAATAAAAACATTTAAAAAAGAAAAAAGAATTGGAAAAAAAAAACAAATATCTAGAGTACAGCATCTTGTTATCCTCAAAAAAGAATAGATTTTCAAATGAGGTTATCTATGTATAAATGTTCCAATCTATAGATACTCAAAGATGGTGAAACTGCTCTCTCCAAGTGGAGGTGGGAGACGCTGGAATGATGGGGGTAGTAGTAGCCTCAGGTGCAGCTGGAGGGCATTGAACAAAAGTGAGAGGAAGCACCCTGGAGGGGCATTGAGTAATTTTTTTTTTCTCGAAAGGTGTCAGTAAGCCAAAAAGTTTGGGAATCTATGCAAAACTCTTACTGTTCATGGGCTAGTTTGGCAATTACATAGCTATAAAATGGGCCAGAAGCACACACGTGTTCCAGTTAGCGCTACACATGGCTATAAATATGCACAAATAGCTTTTTACACATGGATTCACAGAAATGCCCAAGAAAGATTTGACTGTTAAGCTATTCTTCTCTCTAAATTCCAAGATACTTCAAACCTCGAAGTAACAGTTATGGGATATAGGGGATGAAAAGCCATTTTGGATAAAGATTTAAAATCTGAATAATCCATTTATCTAGTTCAAGTTGCCAAAATAGCTTTCTTCAAGCCAATCTGCAGGATGTTTATTTATCAGAAGTTGCATCGCTACGCGTTCTAAATCATTAAATGCTCGAAGCCTGAAGACTAGGGAAACAAGTAATTATTGGTTTGGTGAAGTTGCAAGGGAGGTTAGGGAAGCCAAAAGAGAATTCGACTGTGGGATATAGACTCAAAGGAAGAAGAAGGGTCGAGAAGGAGAAATAATTAAGAGTGTTTGAAATCAACTGAGTGTCCATCTGCTGTTGAACCTCACTGTAACAGGAAATACAGGTAATTGGTATCTAGCTGAGTAGATAATTAGGCTGGGCACAGAATTAAAGGGAGCCAAAGACTGGTGGATTTATCTTGCACCTTCTTTCTGAAGCAGAGTTTGAAGAGTAGGATGTGGCAGTCAGACCCTCCCACAGCTTCTGCAGAGGGGAGGGTGTTTTAAAGCTGTGACACCTCCTGGCTCAGAAAACAAATGATGCAGTACCTGAAGAGAGAAATGTTCAATTACAGACTTTAATTATAAGAAACAAAGGCAATAAGGGCTAGTGGGTCTTTAGGAATAGCTTGAAATACCACTTCTTTGATATAAATGAAGTTGCTGGTGTGGGAGAACTATTTTCTAATGACTCAGAACATACATTTACAATGATGTGACTGTGTCCACACTAACGTCACTGTAACTACAGCTATGACAGCTACGACTCTCGACAAGGATGCAACTGGACTTCATTCATACCTGATTGAGACTCTCATTACTTGGTAACCTGATAATCATCGGACTAACTAGAAAAATATAAGTTAAAATTCACATAGCAGCCAGGCATGGTGGTGCACACCTATACTTCCAGTACTTGGGAGGCTGAAACAGGAAGATCACAGGTTCAAGACCAGCCTCAGCAACTTAGCAAGACTCTCAGCAACCTAGAGAAATCCTATTTCAAACAATAAATTTAAAAAGGGGCTGGGGGTGGAGCTGGGAGGTAGAATGACTACTGGGTTCAATCCCCAGTAGCAAAAAAAAAAAAAAAAAACTTCACATAGCAATTTTGCTGGGTACTTGTCCAAAATTGTTTTCATACAATAGCGTGTTAAGCAACAACCCTGGATTGGTTTTCACTGAGGCATAAAGATCCAAGGTTGAAATGCAGGTGTGTCCCTGACTTGACCTTTATTTTGTACACATGTTCTATGAACTGCTACTCCTTAGTGCACTGGGAGGAAGTATCAATGTTTTCAATGTTTCCCTGGTTCTGTCTGCACTGGATTTGCCTGGAGAAGAAGAGACCATGACTGAGCAGATGAGGATATAGTAGCCCCAGGGGAGAAACCCCAAGTAGGAGAACCTCATGCCCACTCCAGACAGAGGAGCGTGGAGCAGAAATATCAGGGGTGGCCTGAGCCATGGTTAGCTATCAAGCAAGAGGACACTCAGGTACCCTCTGTCTAAAGATCTGGAAATAGTCTCAAAGCCCCTTCCTTGGAAGAAGCTACTCAAGTTGAAAGGGAGTGCTCTCCTAAATGATACAAAGTGCACATGGCCCCTTGTGGGGCTCTCAGAAGTCGAGTTTACAAGTAGGAAGAAAGCAGAGTCTTCCCTCTGCCTGACTCTCTCTCTTCATCTCATACCTGTCCTTAGTTTCTGCCATGGCTGTATTCCAGCCAATTTTAAACTACTTCCATCTGCCTAAAAGATACTGGCCTCTTTCTCATCTTGGTGTCTGTTTAAATATTTGGAACATCCTTATTCCAGTCCTCACACTCACCCTAGCATTTCCAATCCATACACCCCTGCCCGCCCCAATATCAGCCCAGAATTTTCCTTGACCCAGCCTTCAAATCCTTCAGTTCTGGAATGGATGATCACACACACACACACACACACACACACACACACACACACACAACACCCTTCCTCTCTAGGGTTTTCTCCATCCAAGCCCTTATATCTCAATGCAATTATTTGTTTGCTTCTTTGGCTGCTCATGGGGACAAAGACCCTATTATATGGTTATCTACCTGGGCATGGGATACACAGGTTAAATGTAACTGCGTGGATTACTTAGCCCACCTTAGTGCCTCCCAAATTGTTTTGGGCTATATCTGGAGCCACAGTGTACAACATTCAAAATTAATGCCAATAGATTTACATGTCTAACCCCATGCTTTTGCAAAACATGGAACCCTCACCTAGGTTACCAAGTATGAGAGCAGCCCAAGTATGAGGAGAATCATGCCAAGTAACATTTTCAACATATGATAAAGGAATTCAGAATTCAACATGACAATGTAAAAATGGACTTTCAGAATCAAATCCAGTTAAAAAAAAGCACGAGGAACCATATTTGGGGAAAAATACTTTACAAGTAAGATAGAAAATGATAAACTGCTGGTAGGTAAAAGTGTCATTTGATAATATCCAGAAGGAATATGGAATTTTCGGCTTCCTGAAAATGAGAATCTTGATGCCGTATCTAAAAAGAAAAATATGTAGACTTGAGATATGCAGGGCATGCTCTCTGGGCTCCTCCCCTAAACCCTGAGCCTTTCCATTTGCTCCCAGCTGTTGATAGGTGCAGCTTGGGGCTGATGACTCTTTTTTTATTCTTAACAAAGCTATGCAGCTCAGGGACAAGATAGACTGGAAGTCTTAATGAACTAACACCCCTTCCCCTAGGGTTCCTCCTGGCCACTTGATCTCCCAGGTGGGGATGGCTCCTTTATCCTTGGGTGACATAATTCTGAGGCATTTCTTTTGTACCTATTCTCTGAGTTCCTTAATAGAATTGAGCCTTAGTCAACACTATTGAAACTCTTACCAGCTCACCCATAATTAGCTGTCTTCTTTCCATATCTCTAGTCCCTACTTCCCTAAGAATGGTCCCTGTACTTCCCAAATGAAGTCCTTATGCTCAAGATCTGTGTCAGGGACAACTCAGCCCTCAAGAATATGTCAGGCAGGGTACAGGTAAGAAAGACTATCCACCCAAGCTGTTGTAATGAAGAGACCATCATGCAAGGGAGACTTCAGAAATGAGCAGAGTTAAGGAAGCAAAGAAAAGATGTTGAGGTCCCCAGGGACTCTCAAGAGCAGGGAGACTTCACTGTCTCTCTGCCTAAGAGAACAAGGAGTGTGAGTGTTTGTTCAGGAACTATAGTCATGGAGGGATGTAGCCACTTCTAGAGACAAAGTACCAAAACAAAAAGGGAGAAGGAAGGAAATTACCCTGACCTGTGTCATTTCCTGTCTTCACATCGTCTGCCAGTGTCTCTCAGTGGCCAAACCCAACAGGACACCAGTCACCAAGGGAGTCTGCATTAAGTCAGAGGCACAGAGAAAGGCAGATACTGGATTTGGCAAATCTCATGGAAAATAAATTGTCTACATGGTTTTCCTGTTTACCACATTGGAGTCTTGGCTCCTGCTGATCCCACGTCTGATGCTAGATTCTATTACTGAAGAATTTGAAGAGCTTTCCATCACTATTATAGAGATGACTGCAAAGTTAGGTCATTAAGACCCATTAAGAAAAAAAATCAAGCTCATTTAGATCAAAGATAAGCAGTCTGAAGGATCAATTAATATTTTTCATCGCATGTAGCAGTACTTTGCTAATCAAGAAGATGGGTTCCAACATAATAGATTTGTTGACACTTCAAGGACAGGGATGGAAATAATCCAGGCAGAATGGGGCTGCCCTTCAGAACATGAATGACATGTTCAGTACATAAATAGCAGTAGCAATAGTAATAGTTGACCTTTATTGAGTATTTGCTGTGACCTAGACACTATGCTCTGAGCACCATGAGTATCATGTTTTGAAATTGTCAAAAGCCCAATTACATAGAAATCATTGTCCTTCTTGTATTAGCTTACTCAGGCTGCCACAATAAAGTACTGGGTGGCTTAAACAACAGAAATATATTGTGTCAGAGCTCTGGAACTAGAAGTCCAAGATCGAGGTGTCTGCCGGGTTGGTTACTTCTGAGAGCTGTGAGGAAAAACCTGTTCCCTGCCTTTCTCCTGCCTTCTAGTGGTTTGCTGGCAGTTTTCAGCCCGCATTGACTTATGGATCTCTGCTTTCATTATCACATTGCGTTCTCCCAGTGCGCATGTATGTCTGTGCCCAGTGTTTCCCTTTTTATAAAGACACCAATCATTTTGGATGGAGGCCCACCCTAATGACCTCATTTTAGCTCATTAAATCTATAAAAACCTTATTTCCAAATAAGGCACATTCTGAGACACTGGGGGTTAGAACTCCAACATATGAATTTTGGGGAGGACACAGTTCAACCCATAACACCACTGTCAGATGAGAAAACTGAGCAATGTAAGGTTTGCCCATGTAGAAATGCTTAAAAACTATTTAGTGTGTTAGAAAACATTTTTCCAGAAGCACTGGTACTAGTGCTAGAAAGACAAGGAACACATAGAATTAGATATTGGGACAAACTACACTCAAGAAGCAAAAAGATTAAAATGAAGCTGGAAGGAGTTGGGTGTCTGCACTCTAAGAAGTTGGAGCTGGTGGTGATCTAGAGGAAAGGGCGAATGTCAGCTTAGACCCTCTGT
Organism: Glis glis; assembly: GCA_004027185.1. Taxonomy (NCBI): domain Eukaryota; kingdom Metazoa; phylum Chordata; class Mammalia; order Rodentia; family Gliridae; genus Glis; species Glis glis. The sequence goes on along the minus strand of PVJS01001360.1, from coordinate 91,325 downwards.
GCTGCAGCTCCTCTGAGAGTGAGAGGTATCAGCCCTGGTAGGAACACACTTCTCTCTCCAAACTCCCAGTTTCCATCAGGTCTGCCTTCCAGACAGCTTGTAGTCATAAGAAAGTCGTCCACCTATTTATTGGAATTCCTGGAAAAGGGACATGGGATATTCATCTATAAAGAGGCTTAAAAACACTAATAATTCTAAGATTGAAGAGAGATTTGGTGTGAGTGAGTTTAGTCAGTTTGGTCATTAGTTTTTTGACGGAATAGAGAAGAGAAATGCATTTATAGAAAGTCACAGAGACCACTCAGGGCGAAATGCAAATATCTTTGGGAGGAGGGAAAAGGTCAGCATGTTGCATTAACAGACCAGTGTGCCCACATTGGAAAAGAAATATTTTACCAAAGAAATGCTTTATCAAAAGTAAAGAAACCTTGCAAGTTATCAGTAACGTCCTTTCTGCACATTTTAAAACTGTGAATGTTATTCATTTGTATCAGTCATCATTCTCACTGCTGTTACCCAATAAGCCTGACCACATAACCTCGTAGAGGGGATTTATTTTCTTGCAGTTTTTGGAGATTTCAGAGGTATATTCCATGTCAATCCAGGTCTGCAGAGCTCAGGGCATGGCAGCAGAATGGAGAGAGAGGGAGAGAGCATATGTTCTGCTCTCACATTCCAGAGGCCAGAAGCAAGAAAGCCAAGGGGGTTCAAAGACACAAGCACCAGCCAAACCCTCAGGGATCCTCCTCCTCCAGCCATACCTCTCTTGCGTAGGTTGCCACCAGTAAATCCATTGCAATCCTCATGACTTAATTACATCAACTCTGAACATCAATACATGAGCTCCTCACGGGACATTGTATATCTAACCATTACACCATTTTTAAAGCCATTCATGCCTTGATTTTCCTTTCTTTTATCTTTTTGAGATATACAGTACATAATCATTAACTATGATCACCTTACTGTGCAATTCCACACCAGAGCTTCCTGTACCTAACTGTAACTTAGTACCCATTGATTAGCTTTTCCCCATCCCCAATCCCTCATTCTCCCTAGACCCTGGAAACCACCATTCCATTCTCCACTCGTATGAGATCAGCTTCCTCGATTCCACTTGCGAGATCATTCAGCACTTGTCTTTCTGTGTCTGGTTTATTTCACTTTAACATAATGTTTCTATTTCTATCCATGTAAATGCAAACAACAGGATTATATTCTCTTTCCTGTCTGAATAATATTTCATTATTATGCACAGTTTTTGTGTTTTTAAGTATCAGCTAAATTTTTAAAAAATTCCTCAGTGACTTAACACAATAGGTATTTATTTCTTGTTCATCCTGCAGTTCAATGTAGGAATTCCAGCTCAACAGCCTTCTGTGTATTCATTCAGGAACCAGAATCCTTAGGGAATTTTCCAGAGTCACATAACTACTATAAATGGCAGAGCCATGATCTGAGCTCAGATACTCTAATTCCAGAAAGTGCTTTTAACAACCTGGAGCCCTTGGTTCTAACTTTTCTATAACCACACTTGGCTAACTTCTATAACAGTCAATCCAAGTTCCCAATGCCTTAGCACACTGAAGGCAAATTACCCTTTTACTTCATAGTCCAATGGGAGTGGTTCTGGTTGGCAGCCTTCCACATGCCCTGTGAGGAACCCAGGCTTCTTCTACCTTAAGGTTCCACTCTCCTTTGTTCCTCAGAGAACTTCCATTCAGCTGACGTAGCAGGAGGAAAAAGAGAGAGCTAAGGATTAGTGAGGGGATTTTTATGAACTGTGCTAGGAAGAAGGTAAATCAACTATCATCTGAATTCCACTGGTCAGAACTCAATCACATGACTACACCTAGCCATAAGGAGGATCAGGAAATATAATCTAGCTAAGTGCCCAGGGTAGGGACTGGGGGTAAGGAAATGGTTTCTCTTACAACTTTGTATTTCAGGCTGATTATAGGTAGGTACAGCAGGAAGAAAAAGGAAGAAAGAAAAAGAGACAAAGGTGGATCTGTGTCAGTCAATGCCTTGAGAAGAAATGAAGGTAGGGGAATAGAGAAAGAGGCAGAAGGCTTTAAGAACTCTCATAAGGAGTTCTATTAGCCTTTTTTTTCTAGTCCTGCATTAATAGAAACTACATTGCAGCTGCAAAGGCAGCTCCACTTTCTGAAATTTCTGAGAAATACAAATCATCTTCAACAGAGATGAGTTAGTGCGATTAGAACCTCATTTCCAAGAAATGGCTAACTGAGCCTCACTCTAGGTAAACACACATTTATTTACAGACCGGAGGACATGTATATTTCCCTTTTTGCCAAGAACGGAAACAGAGGCAGGATCCTAAATACCAATGTGACATATTTCTTGTTAAATAGAAGTTTGAGATTGTGTATGTGAATATTTGAACAGCATTCCTAGGTAGGTTTATGGAATCTCCCCTGGAAGTCTTTAATGAACAATATATAATCGTTTCACCCCTAAAAGGAAGTGTATCAACCTAGTGTTCTGGGACTGCAAATTACTTAAGTATTAAGTTTTAAGCCCTAGTGCTCTGATGCCTACAATGGAGTTAAGGTGAATGCTAATTTTGCAGTTTTCACAGCATCCATAAAGCTACCTCCTACAGCTTGAAACAATTAGAAAATTTTACTTGGTCCATGGATCATTCCATATATAGATTGTTGTTGTTTAGTGGATGAGGAGCTGTACCCAAGATGATAGCCACCTCGTGCCTCCTTTGGCCTGCCAAGGGAATACATAGGGATATGTATGTATGTTTTCCATAGGTTGAGAAACTGCAATATGATTCCCATTTCTTCAGAATATTGGGTCCTTGGGTTTTCATAGTCTTAGTATTCAAGTTTTCCTTTCCCAGACCAATATGACAGTGACATCTGGGTTCAGTGTTGCAGGCTTCTTAGTTTCTGCATCCATAACTCTTCTGTGTCAGTAAAGGCCTTGAGAAGACATGATGCTCAGAGTGCAAGACCCCCTTCTCTCTAGGACCATCACCTATCCAGTGCTGGCTGCCTTAGTAGCTTTGTGGCATCTGTGAATATAACTTCAAGACAAATTTTCAAGCTTTTTTCAGTGTTGTAGGTGGAAGGGTTTGTACTCCAACTTTTTTAGACAGTGGAATGACCTCCTTGTAGTTCTTAAAGGAATCATGAGGCTCTCTATATAGTGGAGAACCCTTCAAAACTTAAGGCAAAGATGTTTTCAGACTAATAAAAACTGAGAATACTTCTCACCTGCAGTAAAAGGAGAATTCTAAGCAGAGAGAAAATTAAAAGGAAACACAGACATTGAAGTGTAAGAGTAAATAAAAGTTAATATCGACTACATAAAACAATGTCTTCAAGGATTTTAAATTTGCACAAAATTATAAAATAGGTGTAGGGCAAATAGAGAGAAAGTTCTTATACTGCTGCAGTTCTTACACTGAATATGAAGTAGTAAGATTACTAACATATAAAAAGACTCCAAAGAGATAAGGATCCATGGTTGTATCACATTAACTATTGTTAGAGAAAAATATTACACTTCATAAAATTAAATGATCGTTCCATCAGAAAGATGTAAAAATTATAAATGTCCATTAACTGAAGAATATAATCTCAATATATAGCAAAAATGGATAGAACCAAAAGGAAAAATAGACAAATTCACAACTCTTGGTAATGATAAAACAAATAAGCCCAATAGATTGAGAGAAGATTTGGCAAAATAATTCATGATCTTGAATGAATTGACATACATCAAACACTGTACCTAACAGTTGGAGAATACACAATCTTTTGAAGTAGGCATGACATGGTTCCGAATGCTGATTCTATGCTGAGTCGGGGGTCTTCATCTTCCAAGGCACCTCTCAGGCAACCTGTCTTCTGGAAAACTTTCCTGGCAACGCCCTTCTCTGTTCTGGAGCAGACCCTGCAGGTGATCCTTAGCACTCATCATTCTGCTACATGCGATAGCTTCTTTCTGCAAGTACTCAGGAGTCCTGCTTGAGGTCTTTTTCTGATCATAGGAACTTGCTGTGGCCATACACACTTCAGGCTACAAATGCCAAAGAGTTGATATGCCAGGCACAGTTCCCAACCAGTGAACAATGAGAACTACTGCCTAAATAATCTCCCTCCTTGCCATTCCATTGGGACCACTCAGGGAAATGTTCTATAAATCTTCTCAGAGCTCCTCAATAGGGCTCAACCCCAACTGCTCACGGCAGTGACCAGCTTGAAAACACACCCTGCGTTGGCTGCGTTTTCCTTGCATCCTCACTCTTACCATGGCTCCTAAGGTACCCCTAATAAAAGACTTGCACCTGGACTCTTGTATAAGGATCTGCTTCTGGGAACCCAAACTAAGACAGTGCCCCACCTGTGCTCCCTGTCATGACTTTAATTGACTAAGTGATAATTATCCATCTCCTCTTGTGAGCTCTTTGAGGGCAGGGACTATGTTTTTATCTCTGTTTCTTATACCAGGATAGCACATGAACCATAAGAAGCACTCAATGAGTACTCAATAGCCTCTGTTTAACTGATGAGTGAAGCTTGTCCTGAAACCCATAGTGAGCTGTCTCAGGGCAGGGCTGCCTGAACAGATCACGCAGGCAGGTTTTTAAAGAGAGGGTTAGAGCCGGGCGTGGTGGTGCACACTTGTAATCCCAGTACTTGGGAGGCTGAGACAGGAGGATCTGGGTTTGCGGCCAGCCTCAGCTACTTAGTGAGGCCCTCCACAACTTAGTGAGACCCTGTTTCAAAATAAAGAACAAAAAATAGGGCTGGGGGTGTAGCTCAGAGGTAGAAATACTGCAAAAAATAAATAAATAAAAATAAATAAAAAATAAATAAATAAAGAGAGAGGTAGTCTGAACTCTTAGGAGTATAGGTCTGGAACACAGACTGCAGGGAGTATCCCTAGACACAGTAGAATGTCAAAAGAGCCCTGGGGGCCTGCTGTGGAGCTGCACATGGAGGCTTCATGGAAGGAAGGCAAAGTTAATGAGAAGGGATGTCAAGGTTCCCAGGACAGGCTTTTGTCCATCACAATTTTGCCTGGAGCCTGCCCTGCTTGTGAAGACATACTTTGTTGTATTGGGATTTATTTGAAGTCGACCAGTAATTTGATTTTTAAGAAGAACAGCGATGTTGTCAAATAAGAGTATTATATTCAAATTGTCATTGAAAGCAAATGAGTTCTGCCACATGACTGTATTGCTCTGCTGTTTAGCCCTGACTACTTTAGAATGCTTATTAATATGTTGTCCCCAGAAAAATAACCCTTGATTCCCTAAACATCTTTTGAGTGCCTGCAATGTGACAATACCATGGCAGGAATTGGGAGATGAAAAAAAGGGAAGTTTATCATCCAGAGACAGAAAATATTATAGGTACAGGCAGATGGCCTTGAAAATAAAATATGCTAAAAACTGAAGATAGGGAGTGTACCAAAAATCTTAAAAGCACAAAGGAGATCTATTTGAAATCTGTCTGGGAATATCAGCTAAGGCCTCTTAGGGCTTGTTCTTCTCAAAACATTCTCAAAGGGCCCACTTTCCCACAAAGATAAAATCTCAAGCAAAGAGCTATGGGATCAAGATATCAGGTCATGAACAACAGAGACTGGGGGGGGAGAATAAACATCGTGTTATAAGAGAAGTGTAGAGTAGCTGGGAAGAATCAGAAACTGAGCTGGAACAGTCTTAACCTTGTCTATGTCATGGGGTGTGGCCTGATGAAGCCCATGGGCCTTTCTCAGAATATATCAATCATATTTAATTAAAGTATAAAATAATTGGGAAAACTGGTATGATCATATATAAACTTCTTTATTAACACATTAAATAACAAGACCTAGCAGTAAACCTAGTAACTACCATAACATTAACTAGTGGTGAAAGCAAACAGTATTTCAAGAAAGCTGCCATTTTGTCCATGATATGACAATGATTGTGATTTCCCTGAGTGAAAGTCACAGGTAGTCCTATTACTATCATGGTCCGTTGTTTACAAGCATAATTTAAGGAAATAATTAGTTTCTATTACTGGTTAAAAAAGATAAAGTCAACAGGGCAGGGTGCCACACACCTGCAATCCCAGTACTTGGGAGGCTGAGACAGTAGGATCACAGGTTGGAGGCCAGACTCAGCAAATTAGCCAGGCCCTCAGCAAATTAGTGAGACTTTGTTCCAAAATAAAAAATAAAAAAAAGCTGGGGGTGTAGTCCATAGGTCAAATCCCCCTGGCTTCAATCCCCAGTACCACAAAGAAAAAAAAAGGTTAAAGTCAAAATTTTTCTCATCCACAGCTCACAGCCCTTCTGGATTGGGTTAAGAACCCACGGGTAAGAAACTGGCTGTTATGCAACAGTGCAGACTTTTATCTACAAGTAATTGAGAACTAGTAAGTGTTTTCAAGGCAAGTGTGTTAGCTTTCTGTTGCTGTAACAAAATACCCAAGGAAATAATTTATAAAGAGGAAAGATTTATTTTGTTCAGTTTCAGAGGTTTCAGTTCATGGTCACTGGCCCATTGCTTTGGGCCTATAGTAGCACAGTACATCATGGCAGGGAGCACGTAATGGGAGAGGTATGTTAACCTCATGGTAGCCAGGAAGCAAAGAGAGAGAGACCAGAAGGTGAGGGGACCCGATATCTTCTTCAAGGGCACGCCCCCAATAATTTAACTTCCTCCAACTAGGCCCATCTCCCAAAGGTTCCACCCACCACCTCCCAATAGCACCACAGCCTTCAACTCATGGACCTTTAGGAACCTGACTATAGCAGGAGGGATCATCACGATCCATGTTGTTTTAGAATTATAAGTGTGGTCACACACAAGGTTCTCATGTGTAAGGCAGCCAGCTACGGCATGGAGCGCAGGCCCAAGCTCCCAGCACTCAAACTGGGAAAAGGAAGACAAGGCAAATATTCCTGAGGGCAAAGCAGCTTGGGTCTCTCTGCTTTGGTGCTTCTCCTCCCTCCAGCAAGTAGAGAGCGCTAAGCCAGGACTGGCGTGCGGAAACGAAGGCATGCATGCGATGCATCTTATTAAAATGCCAAGTCTGCTGGGCGTGGTGGCACACGCTTGTAATCCCAGTACTTGGGAGGCTGAGACCGGAGGATCTGGGTTTGCAGCCAGCCTCAGCTACTTAGTGAGGCCCTCCGCAACTTAGTGAGACCCGGTTTCAAAATAAAGTATAAAAAATAGGGCCGGGAGTGTAGCCAGAGGTAGAACGCCCCTGGGTTCAATCACCAGTACCGCAAAAATAAATAAATAAATAAATAAAAAATAAATAAATAAATAAATTAATTAATTAATTAATTAAATAAAATGCCAAGTCACCTGAGATTTGTCACAGAGAACTCCAGTGTGGAGGAAGACCTGAGCTTCATACTAAAACAGAATATATTATGAAATCAAAGGGAATATTCTTACTGCTTTAATATTTTAAAAATATGTCCCTTCTCTCCCTCCCCAATATTATTTTGGTGTGCTCTTAGACACATGGCTTTCAGAAAGATATATTCGATGGAGCCGGGCGTGGTGGCGCACGCTTGTAATACCAGTACTTTGGGAGGCGGAGACCGGAGGATCCAGGTTCGAGGCCAGCCTCAGCTCTCACTCTCTCTCTCTCCCCCATCTGTCTCTCTCTCTCTCTCTCTCTCTCTCTCTCTCTCTCTCTCTACTTAGGCCCTCCA